>JAVQJD010076710.1:0-25677 GCA_036023655.1 Nannoperca australis
TGTCTTGACTCTATTTTCTATTCATTTCACAACGTATGGTGGTGAATAAGTGTGACTTTTCATGGAAAACACAAAATTGTTTGGGTGACCCCAAACTTTTGAACGGTAGTGTATGTTCATTATGATTTAGATTTTTTACATATATCTATATATTATTACTACTATTTGTAGGTATGATGGTACTTTCAGTAGTGACAAAATGAGAACCACTTATTTCAGTAGTGTAAGTGAGTAGGTCTCCACTTCAACAAGACAAAGCATTCTGATAAATAAAGAACCATCAGTGAATTGAAGAGAGGCACTGACTAGGTGTATTCATGATGATTCTTTTTAAGTTTCATTTTGCTGCTGACTAATACAGGAGAAAAAGTCTTTCCATAGGCTTTAATCTCAAACAGTATCCATGCAAAATATCTGCAGTGAGAGGCTTCCACACATACACTGGTTAGCTCGGCCCACGTGAGGAGGTAGAGAAGTTATGAATACGTCGTTCTGTTTTAAAGCCCCACATCTCTGGTCATATGAGCTGCCGGGGTGTCCAGCTTATCTCTTGGCCTGACTTTCAGCAGGAGAAACACAATAAACACACTGCTGCTCTTTGTCTCTAAACCAAATGTGTTTTCTGGTCCAAGTAGGTGTCATGGAGGGTCACTGGGTCACTGCTTAGTTCCTTTAATTCCTTTCTTGCAGGAACAGAGCTAAAACGAGAGTGAGAATGAATGCTAGGAGACAGCTGCTAACACGTTTGCCATATCAATTTTATTACTGATGTAATGTCAGTTTTGTGTTACAGTGTGTTTTTGCTGCCCCCACGTGGCAAAAGAAAAACATGAATGCAGGTTAATGCAGGTAGCCATTCTGCCTTAGTGATATCCTTTATTAAATCTGTTTAATTAAAAAAGGAGCTCAATAACATCATGATGGGGTTGGTAGCATATTTTAAATAAAATATATATTTATATGTATTCCTATCCTTAAAATAATCAATAATATAGAAAACACTAGATATTTTTCAGCCATGCTAGAGCTGTGGCTCTAAAGATGGCAATGCTGTTCTGTGGTCAGCTGGTTCACCATGTTGAACCAAAGTTCAAATTTGACCAACATCTTAATAAATGTGTTTAGTGATCATTTGCAAATGTTAGTATGCAAATTGCTTAACTAAGACGGTGAACATGGTAAACATCACTACTAAACATCAGGATGTAATGATGCCATTAGCATTTAGCTCAAAGCACCACTATTCCTAAGCAGAGCTGCTAGCGCAGCTGTACACTCATATCATATCACAAAAATGTATGTTTGTGAAAAAAAGTGTGAGTTTATATCTAAATACTCTAACTGCTGTTGTATGGTGCACATGACATGTACCATCTGTCCTCCCTGGTGCTTTGACCTGTAAGAAGACAGGACAGCGTGTTGCTCCTAGGGGCATTGTTTCAAGCTGATGTACTTTCTTTTCCCAGGCTGTCAGCACACCGCAGCATCATGTCACATGTTGCTGTCAGCTGCTTCAGTTACATGCAGAATATTGTATCTCCCTGAATGTGTTCTTTTAGGTAAATATGCCAATTAAACTGTTTAATAATGTTGAACAAAAGAAAAGAAAAAATTGTCTCTTTCAACATCAGGCTTTCTTACAGCTAAGCTTTACATCCTTCTTTTACCGTGTTTTCTATTGTCTCAGAGACTATGTGACTTCCTTTAAACACACAGTTGTCTTTTGGGGCAAATTAGCTTTTTTCTGCGAAGTCAAGTGAATCTATGAATGCCGTTTGATATCTATATGCTATAGATGCTATATGTAAATTATTGGCAAGTTGCTAGAAACCTACAAGACCATCTGTAGCAGCTACTCTCAAAGGCTAAGCTGACCGTTTCCATGTTGACATGGCCATAAGGTGCTGATTTAATCTCTTGAATCCTGACTTTCCAAAACCTTAAAAATCTGATGGCACTTTCTGTTGTCTGAGTTTGAAGTGAAATTCTTTGGGTTTTAACAATGCTTGATCACACAACATAAGCTTGCAAAGAAGACAGAGGGGCTAAAGACTTCAATGTGTTTGTCTTGCTTGTGGTCGAATTACACAGTGGCTTTCGGGGCAGCCCTATTTTTCATAGGGTGGGGTGTACAGTACACATGCATGCACATACATGAATGCGCCTGCTTATGTGCAAAAATATAGCTACATTATGATTCAAACAGAAAATATTTGCCTAGGACAACAAAAAATCAGAAAACGTATTTTTTTTAATCGCTCCCCATCAAGAGAACTATAAAAATGCCAATGCACTGTAAAATGGCCCTGTAAGTTACAGCAGTTACGGCATTTGAGACATCTCTTTACAGCAGAAATAGCTGCTCAGTAAGTCTTTACAATAATGCTAATTTGCCACATTATGTTAATGTGGGGGTCATACCTTCACCTTAAACTTGTCTAAGACTGAGCTTTTAACTGTGTGTGGACTGGAGGTTTGTGTACTGGATAACAAACACTTGCCACAGCTTAAACAACATGCCACAGAGTTCTTCTCATACTACGCATTCCTGACACTTAGTGTCACGGGGGCCATTTCTCAAACAGGATGCTGGTGTCTGTCTGCTTCAAAGCCTAAAGTCCTGTCTCCACTGCTGAATACTGATTTATGAATGCAGTTGAGCAACTCTGTCTGTCTCCACCACCAGGTGCATTGTTAAACAATATGTGTTACTGATAAGATTAGCTGTGTAGTCTTTATCAACATGGCCAAGAAGCTGTAAAAAGCTCTAAAGTCTGACAGTCACGAGTAAGAACACCAAACAGAAACCATCCCAGTGATCATTGGTGAATTCTATGCATTGTTTGGAGTCCATTTTTTCCATGTGTCTGATCAGTTAGGAGATAGATATCAATACGCATTGATGTCTTCCACAATGTCTGTTTTGATACTTAGTGTAGATACAAAGTGTTCCAATTCTGCTCATAGAGGCTTTAATATTTACACATTATGTAACATTTACATACATGATACTTGCTGGAATTTGCCAGAAATGGCAATTACATTTTATGTAATTTGTCCAAATTTGGGCAAAACCCCAGTTTGGCTGCACTAGCATTAGCATGAAGGACAAGACACAACGACTGTTCTTATCATAAAGTTGCCAGCTTTGCACACTTTCCCAACAGTGAACAAAACCAGGATGATTCTCGCAATCTTCAACATACAGTTCTTATTCTTTGAATAAATTGTTTCCCTTTACTTCCAGTCTTTCCTGTGATAAATTTACTTTAAATTGATTCCACCTCAATTATGTCTCCTTATAAAGGTCTGGTGGTAAGCACTCTCTAATCAAAGACAGCAAACCAAGTCGGCTGCGGAAGAGAAAAAGAAGCAAAACTGTACAAACTCTGTTTGACTGGGAGCACTTTTTGATCCACCCAAACCAACTATCAGTAATCATTCATCGTCTGCAGACAGCAGACATGCTATTTGCATTGAGAGCACATTCATACCTGTACTGTGCTGATAACAGGCTCTCTGTGACTGTCACTGCATGATGTAATCCACATTTTCATGCCTTTACAGCCACTTGCCTGTGACGTAATTAAGCAATGTTTGTGCACTGTCCTGATGCAAACAGGCCTGCTCTCTGTCTTTTTCCCTTATTCACTCACTCACACACACACACACACACACACACACACACACACAGAAACAAGTGACAACGAGACTTTTGTCCTTCTTTATCGTCAGCAGCCCTAGAGAAGTACTTCAACACAGACACATTTAAACATTGTCAGTTAACTCTGCCTTACAGCACCGTCAGCCAGCAAATATCTGAATTCATCCAACACATTAATACTCATAGAGATGCTTTAAAGGTCCCAGTGCCCTCAGGTTTTCTCTCACTGCATGAGGTTTGACATCCGCTGTGAAATCGACACATTGTGTTATTACTAGTTTAAACCCCTGGATATCCTTGAGGATTATTATTAAAACAATCACATGCCATTTCATGTCAGTCATCACCTCAATTGCATTGTTTTGCAAATACAAACTGGGATAATGTTAGTGGTTCATTCTAAATCAATGATTAAATGTATTTCAATGCTGCTTTAGGTTATGTTTCCTAGTGGTTTGGGGTAATTACAGGAAGTTTGGGGTAATTACACCCAAGCCATCAGACTGATTGATCTGTATTGACTGACCTAATGATTGATCTCTCTGCTGGGGTAATGACTGAGGCACAGGGAAATCAACTGCTTTAGATCATGTGCTAATGAGCTCTTGTGAACCAAGAAGAAGAACATCATACATGTTTACCGCTGAGCTGAGTGGAGCCAGACAGTAAACAAAGTATCTGTCAGGCTGCAAAGTCAGATACTACAGAAGGAACTCACTGTGGAAGTGATTGGAAAGTTGTCTTCTGGAAATCACCTACATGAAATCATGGATGTATTAGAATAAAACGTATTAGCACCCTGTGATAGGAACCTAAGTTTTCTTCTCTTTATAGCTAATCAGATATGTTATAAATGTTATTCAACCTCGATCCTCATTGAGTCTCATCACTAAAGAATCACTGAAAATCTTCAAATCATGACATTTTGTTGCATTCCAACCGTAGTCAGCCAGTTCATTCAAAATAGAGGAGTTGGCATTTTCAGCAAGTTGGAATGTGAAGCAAACTGTACCTGTATTTTTTGGGGCACTGTATGCCTTTCTGAGACAGGCCTCAGCAGAGCGATGACAGGTAATGAGTGGAGAGAGATACGGGAAATTACATGCACCAAACCTCCCCATTTGGACTCGGGAAGTTGCGGCTGATGATCAGCACCACCGGGACACCGCCATATATTCTTTTGTATCCTGAGCTACAGTGCATATCAAAAAACAAAGACATGGAAACTGAACTGATGTTTCTAGCTTCACAAAGTCAGGTGAATTTATGTTTAGTCTCAGTTGGATCTTTATAAATGACTAAAATATAGAAAATCCTAAAGCTAATGTAAAACAAACACTGAAAACGCATCGTTTTAATTGAGTGACAATGTTGGAAATCTAAAAAAAACTAAGTTGAAATAAAAAAGGTTTCTTCACTTGGTTGGGATAAAAAAGTTGGTGTGTTGATAAAAACTAGTGCAAGAAAGTGCAATGGCAACAGACTCTATGACATTCATGAAGCATGTGACTTCCACTGAAGAAAAAAAACATTCCTTTATGTCCAGTTAGCATTGCAGCATCCAAGTTAAGCCCACAAATGCATGAAAGGGATCCTGCTGATTAGAATTATGAGAGAATCATGTGAAACAGAGAGACAGAAAACACAGTGGCCCCCTCCACCACAGACACTGGTAGCAAATAAATGAAGAATTGCATAGGAATGCATCATAATCAATATCTGGATCAACTCTTGATACTTATTGATTCCTCAACTTAACACATAAGTACACCCCTTCCCTTCTCCCTGTTGTAATGTTTTGTAGTTGTCAGCCTGATTATCTCTGCATGACGCAGCATGACTACAGCAACAATAAACAGAAGAGGGGAGCAGAGACTGTCAGCACTGCAGATAAAACACACTCATACATGGTATGGTATACTAGCTGAGTGCCAGTGGAAGCATTGCAAAACAAAACACTCCAGCAGACAAGTCACTGTTCAGAACAATACAGTCTGTATGAGAGAGCACATGCAAATGTATGGACTGTATGCACTGAGGCATACATACAGAGTCCAGACAGGGAGCTGTCTTTGTTTCTTCCCCTAATACTCTGATTGGTCTCTTTGAGTAATGCTTCAAGCTGTGATTATTCTCTTCATAGGCAAGTATTTCAAGTCTGTAAAATGATCTGGGCACTGGTGGTTATGATGAATGTGTTTCATAAGTTCAGTCTAAAGACCATCTGGATGACAAAAGATTCATTTTTGTTGTCTCAAATCAACTTTTATTAGAAAAACAGAAGAGCTGTCCAACTCTAATGATGCAGTTTAAAGGATATTTCCCTCCCTTACTAAACTGCATGAATACTGTCACTCTGAAACACACATACTGCTCCATGTATGTATATAAATAAAACAAGGCGATACCTACCTTAATATAGTATTTACGTTTAAGTTTAATGTACCAAGTTACGTTACAGCTCTCTTTACTTGCTAAGACATTTCTTAGGTTTTACTGGTGCAGTGACGACTAACAAAGGATTTACCTCAGTGACCCAGGCTGGGGATGATATCCAGCTTCACCTTAGACAGCACAGTGAACTCGCTGTTAAGGTGGAAAGCAATACTAAAGCTTTGGAGTGAAATCACCCAGAGGCCGCTTAACTTCCCCCTTCCCCCCTCTCACTGACCCCCTTCCTGAGGGAGGATTAAGGGGCATCTTTTAACTGTGCCATCTGCTCCAAATTGACTCTCAATTAACACTGGCAAATGTGAAAAGCTGTCAGAGCAAAGAGCATTGAAGATTGACATGTTGCACTGCGAATGTTAAGTTGTTGCATGTTACTGTGCTCGTGGCTGAGGTTCAGATGAGATTTTATCAGTGACAGGAAAGACAGCAACAGTTGATGAGACAGAAATACGTAGACAAAAAACAAAGCAACTCTGGTATTGAGTCTTTCAGCTTAGTGTTTCAAATGTGTGTCCCCATATCTGAGGTTGCATGGACAACATTTCTTCAGTCCAATTAAAATCAATATGATTACAGATTACAACGTAACTGTTTATACTTACTAAAGTGATCTGATAAGATGTGCATTTACATGCCCCATAGTTCCACCCGCTGTAGCTGTGATGTGTCTAATCAGACGGACATTTCCTTCTTCTCCAAACTCATTGTTTGGGAAACGATCAGATGAAGTGCTTACATGGTTATTAATATTTTTCTACTAAACCAATTATCAAAGTTTAATAAAGTTTGAGGTGGTTTTATAAGACATTTTACTTCTGATTGGCCGATTATTGCTATTATTTGTGGAAGATTAGGGTTGATGTAAATACACCTAGTGACTACACGACTTAAGGAAAAGGATGTTTTGAAGCGTGTGTACAGTATATTGATGGTGAAAACAAACACTTCCTCATCGATCAGACCTCTGTGTCGCAAAGTGTCAATTTTTGTGGCCTTTGGCTTCAGTGCTTCGACTTCAGATAAAGATCAAAAGCAGAACTCAATATTAGTCTGCTAACTGGCCCTGAGGGACCCTGGGGAGTGTAGTAAAATGATTGATATTTATAACATGTCAGCTGTTTAATACACACACTGTTTCACTCACAGAAGCATGTACACCACTCACACACACTTCTACTCTCCCTTTCTTTTGTTTTTGCCCTTGTGTGCACAAACTGCACACTCCTGTCCTGACCTCTTTAGCGCTTTCTCTACACACACTCACAGTGTTACATCTGGTAACACAGCATGGAGGTGATGAAGCACCCTTGTGTGTGTTTCTTTGTGCATTTGTGTTTGTGTGTGCATGTGTGTGTGTGGTGGCAGGAGGGCACCAGCTGGTCAATAGGCCTGCACTCATTTTGTCCCAGAGGTCATAACCCCTGGGGTCAGAGGGCAGATGAAGTGTGCCACACTATGGAGCCTTGATCAGGTGGCAGGTGGTCAGTGTAAATCACAAAACACTACCCCCCAAAGGCACACACACACACACACACACACACACACACACACACTTTGGGGTTAGTGGTAACCTAGACACTTTGAGAAGCAGGGAAAGGCTGCTGGTTACAGTTACAAGTTGGCACTGTACTACTTTTGCTCTTAAGGAGTAGTGATGCTTTAAAAAGTACTGGTAGTAATTGTTACACCACAGTTGTAGTAACTGGAGTAGTTAACAGAGGTACAGTAAACAGAGCAGTACTGACAAAAGTGATGGTATTGTGTCTAGATAAAAAGTTAAGACCGGAAGTAAAGCTGCAGGGATACTCCGCTCTGAACAAAGAGTGGTTGATAACAGGTGTACTCTGTGTAATATAGCATAACTAACATTATATGAAAATACCATGATGAACACATTGTAAATAATTACACAGTAAACTATTTTGACAAACTAAAACCATAATGTGCTGTGCATATTGGGTATTTAAACAAATAATTGTGGTTATAGGACTTATTTCTGTTTTTATTTTTTTTACAAATTCCTCAAAATGTAAACTCAAAAGAGAAGATTTGATAATTTATTTTTATATATTCATATTTTTGTGAATGCTGATGTTAATCTGCTCAGGTTGCGTACAAATGATAAGAGTACTAGTTGGGCTTCTGATGCAATACCCTAGCGGAGGAGTCAAACCTATACGAATAGGACGGCAGAGGTTTGCCTTGTTGCCTAGATACGAACGCGGAGGATGGAACATTCAGTAGTCCTTCTCTGAATGAAACTGTCTTTTGTAGCGGACATTGTGGCTCTATGTATTCAATTCATCGAGGAATGACCTTCCTTCTGCTTGAGCCGGAATGTCGCCGGTTTCCTTGACGCTGTTGAAGAAGCACTGGACGTAAAAACAGCGCCATTTCTGTCGGCGTCCATGATACGCGATGCTACCGCAGCGGATTCCAGAGCTCGAGCTCGGAACGGCAGCGGGAGAGAAATAGCCGCTCCCCTTTCGCTGCTTCTCTTTACTTCAGCCTAAGGCAGGTACGTAAACTAGCGAACCGGTTCGGAGTTTTCTTTTCGCACTGTGGTGTTTTGTATCCCCATTTAGTGTTTCATGTAAAGTCTGCTTACTCTTTCGCTGTATGACGATATGGCGTACATGTTTGAAGGGAAAACGTCTGACAAGTCCTCTGGTAACGTTAGCCTACCGGGGCAGCCGCTCCTCCTCCCCCTCGGTCACAACAACAAGCGTACGTGAAAGCTATGGTTTGTTTCAATTTGAATCGGGCATCTCTGCTGTATTTTTATTGGCTTTCGGGTGCTATATTTTCCTCTAAAAGTTTAAACTTGGCCTAACGTTCGCGTGTTGCTGTTTGCTAGCTAACTTAACTATTAAATGGAGAACCGTCAGTGCTCTAATGTCACCCTACAGACGCAGCTTCCTTTCACCTGTCCAACATATAGCAAACTAACGTAAGTCTCCGTGGGGATGGGGAGACGTCGTGATGCATGTTAGGTAAACGTAAAATAATAAACTGTTTAATGACAGGAGACGAGCAGCTCGGGTAGCTAACTTAGCTCATCAGCTAAAGGTCGGTGGTCCAGCTAACCTTGCCGTTTTACTGCAAAGTGAGGCTAGCTAACTGACAGTAATACCACGTTAACGTTAGTTGACACTATAGCGTTTACCGAATCACCGATTATGTGGTATATTAACATAATGACATTTATACAGAAGCTCAAATGTCGTTTCTGGCTGTTCTGTAGTTGCATCGCTGCACTCGATATCTCCGTAAGTTACATTTTTGCACGTTACAACACACCTGAAGCAAAGTAGGTTGCTCGCTAGTTAACACTGCATAGTCAGCATTATTTTGTTCCTTTCCACGTCAGAGTAATTGC
The DNA here is from genome assembly GCA_036023655.1 of Nannoperca australis. Taxonomy (NCBI): domain Eukaryota; kingdom Metazoa; phylum Chordata; class Actinopteri; order Centrarchiformes; family Percichthyidae; genus Nannoperca; species Nannoperca australis. Next base: position 9,495 of record JAVQJD010076710.1, read on the forward strand.
CTTAAATTATGTGTTGTAGGTTAAAGTTGGTAACTTATGTGGACGGTGCAGTCAGGAGCTAGCTGCCGGGGCTAATGTGCATACAAGAAACAGCTGGGTAGTAGACACTACACTGGTCAGCCATATTTAGCAGTTATCGATGAAGCTAGCTAACCTTTTAGCTGTTGTCCACATGTATTTACTTAACCGACACTATGTATTTCTGCGAAAGGGTGATGGCTGCTGAAATGGTATGATTGCACACTGCAAAGCTTATCTTGCCCTTTTGACGTCTCTACTGGGTAACCTAGAATGTGTCGCTGTTGAGTGACGACCGGGCCAGCCAATCAAATCGGTGCAGCCTCCATTTGCTCTTCACGTCGGTTCCCTAATCCACTGCTTCCATATGAAGCACATGCGCTTGACAGCAAGTGACTGCCTGTGTTTGCACGTTGTTTTGTCATGGGCACTAATCCAAGACATGTTTGGTTTTATTACTCACAATTGAAACTATGCAGCAGTTGATTTATGTGGTTTTAGTGGGGGGAATAATGAGTAAAAGTAATGTTGCGTAAAGTGGTGTTTCCTGTTTTTAGGTGTATTTTAAAACCTTTCTGTCACACAGGTTTTTCAAAATGACGTGATCAGTAATTCTTGTTAGCCTGTTTATCACTTTAAAGACTCTTACACCCTTGATGTGTCATGATTGTGGCTGCTGTCTGCATTATTTAAAGAGCTGGTGCTCTCTCAGGAGCCCATTAGCTTGCAGATAAGCAACAGTCAGGTATTACAATTCTTTGGAATAAGGAACAACACTTATTGTCTGTGGTAGGATCTGTCATAATATTTGTCCCCATGTCTCTATCCCTTTTTAAAATAAAATACAATTTCTATTCCTGCCAGCAGTGACCTCATGCTAATCTTTATATATATATAGAAAGAGGCCTTTCTCAGTGGGGGTGGGTATGAATAAGACCTTTGACTATATCTTTAAAAAGAAAAAATGTTTTTATACTTGGATTTAATAAAAGAGAAATATTTCACAGAAAGTGATGCATGCTTTCTCTGTTTCAGGTTGTGCCGGTGAAGTAAGACTTAGCCCCAAAATGGACCCTTCCAACTGAGACGCAAACACGTCCTGTGTTTTGCTCAGCAGCTGAGATCTATCAGCAGCCATGCCTGACGAGTAAAATCCCCTTTTTTGCTAAAAGCAATAAAAACAAACAACCCCCCCCATCCTACATGTCTCCCCATGTAGAGCCTCTTCGGTGCGTCCTGCTGGAGTGACTGCCCCCTCTTCCTAAGGTTCTGCCTGGTCCTCTCTCTGTACTCTTCTTCACCAACCACCCTACACTAACTACCCATCACAATGCTGCTCCATCTGAGAATGGCCAACACCTGAGGTCCCATGCGTCCAGTGAGCACCGATTCAGACGGTCCTGCTCCTCCTGAAAACCTCTCTTGCCCCTACTCTCTTGTGGGGCCCCTGCCTGCCTCAGAGATGTCTTTGCTCCAGTCGCTGGGTCCAGTACAAAGCTGGCTTGGCCAGGAGCTTGAGAAGTGCGGGATTGACGCCATGATTTACACCCGCTATGTCCTCAGCCTTCTCCTGCATGACAGTTACGACTATGACCTGCAGGACCAGGTGGGCTCCCACAACCTTAAAAAAATATTTCTGGCCAAAATGATTGTCATTGTTTGTGTTATGCATTGTCAAATGAGTGGGCAATGGTCTTTATTCAGAAAGGGAAGTTAGTGTGTGAATATAATGGACTTGTTCGTGGAAGACATTGCTTTGCTTGAAAAGGGTTAACAATGGGGCTTTTCTTTCACATCATGGCACTTGTACCACTAACTAATTCCTTCTTTTGATTTCTTTCATTTGTCATTGCATTTAATGATATAGTGTATAGAAATACACACTTTAGTATATCATTTGATTAATATGCTTCTATGTTTGTTTGACCGTTTAACACTTATTTTGTCTTTGACTTTTGGGTTTTGTGTCTAAAAGGAAAATGACATCTTCTTGGGCTGGGAGAAGGGAACTGGGAAGAAATGGGGCAAGAGTAAGAAAAAAGGAGGGACTGACCTGAGTCTGGAGGAAATGAAGAAGCAAGCTGCTGTGCAATGCCTCCGCTCTGCATCTGATGAAGTAAGCATCATTGTTATTCAGTCTGATCGTTGTAATCCTGTGATTATGATGATGTTTATGAGGAGTGGTGTTAATCAAGTTATGCTTTATTTTTTCTGTAGTGTAAAATAATCATTACCCCTGAATCATTTTTGCTTTGGAGGAATGCAAATAAGTCACTACTCATGCATTGAAGAAGGAACCGTTTGACCAGCCTTGTATTATATGGAACGTTTAAATGAAAATTATGAATTCTGAAGCATTCTGTATACAGAAAACATGCGGGTTAAATTGGTGTAATTATTTCAGGAATTTGTTACTGTAGTATGTTTTTGTTGCTTGTTGGCAATCATGCAGATATTAATGACATGAATCACAATGAATAGACACTGAAATAAAGCTATGTCAATGTGGGAGACTAAAGCATTGACCAAGGGAAGATTTTCATTATACATCCATCGTCACCTCATTTGGCAGGATGGCCACACCTTCAATTAGGTGCACATAGCGTACTTTTTTTTTTTTTGTGCAGAAGCACCGCCAGTGTGCTGGGGAATGCTGGAATCAGACGCTTGTTTAGTGGGAGACACGACCACAAGAGGTTTCCAGTCCAGTTCTTGATTATCAGGTTAACGAACCCCACCTAATATTCGATTGGTTGCCTCAAAAAAAGTGATGACAGTGATGACACCGACTCCTTTCTGAAAAGTTAAAAGATTTTCAACTAGAAGCTCTTGTAGTAGCTGCTCAAAAAAGGCGAAGTGCTCTAAATAAAGGCGCTAGGTGTAGCGCTATTTCTGTAGGCTGTCGCTTGGGGGCACAAACTCTCTCTTGTTGGGAACAATTGAAAAAATACGCTGGTTCTCTGAAAATAATGCTATATGGACACATGCCTTAAATCTTCACTGGAAAGGTCAAATTAAGGTCAGTTGTTTAAAATGGTTCCCTGACATAAAATAATGCTATCCTCACATATAATGCATGACCTTAAAGCAATGTCATTTGCACATAAGCGTATATCCCAGAAGTATATTCATTTGATTCCACAACTCTGCATAAGTGTAAAGCTACGGAGAGATTTGCTGACATTTTGGTCTGTGGCCAGCAGTAGTACGGGAGGAGTGATTTTAGTTGAGAATGACACAACATAAAGCTGGAGGGGAGGGGAGGGGGAAGGGTCTGCAAGGCAAGAGGAGGTGTGTTGAGCTCCTCTCTGGGGACTGGACTATGCAGTCTGTTTTTTTTTTTTTTTACCAGCACATGCTGCACAGGATTGCAGCAGAGTTGGTTGGCTGTCAGCTGACCGGCATTAGCACAATGATGCAAGAGGAAACACAGGGCAGGAGAAAACTTTGCTTTGCTTTTCATGAGGTGGCATGGTAAGGATTTTTTTTCTGCAAGAGTGAACAGGAAATGAGTGAGCTGAAGATACTGGCAGGACTGGTAGTGAGGAGCAGCTATGTGATTTGTTTTGAAGCTATTTGCTTTGACAGTGCCTACTTGATTTAAGCTAGCATTTGAATGTGATTTATCTTGTTTATTTCAAACCTTAGTTGTTGATGTTTTTCTCGTGTCATATTGCTCAATTTGAGAAGCTGTAAGTTAAACAGGATATGTAGTAAATGTTCAGAGTCTGAGTACATTGTGAGGCAATCACTTGTACTGTTGCTTAGTCCTTTTTTTTTATTTTTATTTTTTTGAAAGCATTTCTGCACCATAGCTAAATATAGCACAGTCATAGCCGAGCATGCCTAAGCTCTTATAAGTCAACTGGCTTGACCTGTGACAACCCCGTGGCTTTCATTCTTTCTTTTGGGTGACATTAGGAGTCAAAGTAGCTTTTGGGAACTCTGCATATGTACCTAAGGTTATTTAAACTCGCCAGCTATAGTTGTTAGAATTTATTTATTTTTGTTAACAGATTTTAGGCCTGGTATTTGGTGCCCCCCTTTAAAATAAGTGGGCAAGATTTTGTCAAGTCAACTGATCCCTACAATATATCACTACAATGTAACAGTAATACCATGATACTGACATCGTTATCAGTCACTCCTGTTAAATGGTACTGGTAATGTAAAGTGCCATTTGATTATATTGGCGACAAAGTGTATTTATTTCATTAACGTTGCTGGGCATACAACCTTTGCCAAATATGTTTGTATGTTAGAAGGTTCTCAGATCAATTCTAACCATTGTTCAAGCTCAAAGTTATATTTGTCACATTCACAGGTGTGTGTAATCATTTAATGAAATTGTTATTGGCTGTTCATGGTATTTAGTTTGCATTCTCAAAAATGTGTTCCTGTCTTTCTCATTTGTGCAGAACTCTGGAATTGAGAGCCTGGTTGAAGAGCTTTGCTCTAAACTAAAGGATATCCAAAACAAACAGAAAGGTTTGGATGATACACTTTATTATCATATTTACAACTTTTTGATTCGATAGGAAAAAAGTTTAAGTCTAAATGTTCAATGTCTTTTTTATTTTTTACAGAGGAAAAACAGATTCAAAAGAAATCTGATGGCTCTCAGTCTCCGGAGCGAACTGAGTCCCCCTCTTCAAAGGACCAGGTGGAAATGTAAGCTATATCATGTATATTGTCTGTCTAGGAGTATGTGTGCAAAAAGTGGCTGCACAACACACCCATATTTGTTTAATTTGAACTCTACTGCTAAGAATGCATTTAAATCATGATTTCTCTCTGTTGTGACTGCAGGTATTACGAAGCCTTTCCTCCTTTGTCAGAGAAACCTGTTTGTCTCCAAGAGATTATGACGGTGTGGAACAAGGCTAAGGCCTGCACATACTCAAGTTCATCATCCTCTGCAGCCCCACAGACCAGCACAGACACCTCTTCCCCAAAAGATTGCAACAGTGAAGGTGAGGCTGCAAAGGAGCGAAACCTCGAGGCATGCGCTACCATCACTACTGTGACCAATGAGAGAGGGCAGCAACGACGAAGCAAGAAGGAGAAAGAAAACCGATACCATGGTGGTGCAACAGCGGAAGAGAAGTCTACCATGCACTGTAAGAGACAGACGAGACACAGATCTGAGGGCAAATACAGACCCAGATCCTGGTCTTCTGGCTCTAGTGAGGCAGGCTCAAGCTCAAGTGGAAACCAGGGTGACTCAAAGTCATCCAGAAGCAAGGCAGTTAGAATAAGGCACAAATCCAGGGAGGCTGCAAAGAATAAGAGAACACGCAACAGCGGGCAGGTGAAGCTGCAGGTGAAGGTAATCGACAAAGAGGTGCGAAGAAACACAGGAGGGAGCAGCAGCAGCGCCACTGGAGGCGCTACCAAACAACCCCAGCATTTCAAAAAGGGGAAGAGACCGCTGAAGGAGATTCACAAAGATCCAGGCTGGAAGGAAGCAAAAGAGTCCGGAGTTGAGGCCAGAAACAAAAAAGAATACATGGAGGAGCCACTGTGGTACACTGAGCCCATAACTGAGTATTTTGTACCTTTCAGTAGCAGACAAAGCAAGCTGGAAACAAAATATCGAAGCAAGGTCGACTCTCCTGATGGCTTTGCTTTGTCAACTGACATGGAAAGGCTACCAGAGGGAATCCAGGGAATCTGTATTGCCAGTCAGAGCTACAGGAGAGCATACCTAGCAGCAGGCTCCTTTGTGGATGGGCACTTTGTGGAAGGGCCTGGCGAAGCAGAAGATGAAACTGCTGAACTCACTGGGACCTCAAGCTGCCCTCAGCCAGAGGATAGTAGAGATTTAGATGACAAGCATCTGTCTGAATTCAGTCACTTCTATGAAGTTGATATTTATCAATCCATATTGGATACTAGTGCCTCAGACTCAATACAAGAGAGTCGGATCTTAAGCATGATTCGACAAAAAAGCAAAGAGCAAAGAGACGTTGAGGCAGAATGTTGTTTAGTGTTAGATGGCCTTGAGCAGCAAGGGAAAAGTGCAATACAGGCAGACTCACAGGAAGCTTCGGGATCTGTTGGATTCCTAATGGAGGATCTTGAAAACATGGCTCAAGTGTGGGGATGTTATTCACCATCTACGTCTGAAGATATAGATGGAGAAAGCTTTGTAGGAGACTCTCCCATTCGGCTCTCTCCCCTTCTAGATAGCGTGTCGTTTACCCTGAGCAAACTATCTGAAAATCTGGAAGAGCCACCTGTTCCTGAAGCCACCAGTGACCCATCTGGTTTGAACTCCTCTTGCTTCTCTCTTTTTGAGCTGCAGTATGACAGCCCCACTTTTCCTTTTCCCCGCGACTCACTCACAGTTGGTCATGAAAACAACACAGATTCTAGTAGCTGTCTCGATCCACATTCTAATAAACAGTCTCGTTTGCTAATATGGACCAAAAATAGTGCCTTTGATGAAACTGAACACTGTTCTAACCTTTCAACACGAACTTGCAGTCCGTGGTCACATTCAGAGGAGACCCGTTCAGACAACGAGCAGGGAAATGTTCCAACAGAGGATTTTGCTCAAATTGGCAATGAAGAGATTGATTGTATAATCCCTCCTCTCTCTGGTACATATCTGGAGGATGAAATCTTGGATTTTTTGCAAGTAGACCCTGGGCGCAAGTGTGAAGAAATCAGTGTTAATACATCATCCAATCAGACCTTCACCAAAAAATCTAAATTGGAGTCTATTTGTGGTATAGCACTAGAAGCAGATGAGAGTAAAAAGTACAGCGCTGGCATATTTTCGGACAACACAAACCAACACAGTGATGACTACAGCTCAGGGATAATAAAGGACATTTGGACTGCAATAGGAGATGAAAAATCTGTAATGTCAAGGCAAGGGGCAGAAAAACCAAGTGAGGGGCTATTCTCAGACGAGTCAAGCGGTTACTGCTGCAGTTGTCTGGAGGTGCAGGCAAAAGGAGTTCCAGTTCAAGGTCCTCAGAAAAAAGCAGTCCAGCGGTCAGAGTATCACCTTTGGGAAGGCAAGAAAGAAGAACAGGACTTAGCCAAAAACAAACTAGATAGTGCTGGGGATTACATGACTCCGTCCAAGCCCTGGGACTTGAACTCTGACAAGGACAGTACATCATTCATCCTAGGAGGGGTGTATGGAGAGTTGAAGACACTAAGTGGTGATAAGAATTGGGCTGTTGTGCCGCCAAGTGACGCCCAAGATAGCCTACTACAGTGTGCTGCTGCAGCTGCATCTGCTTCTAGCTCCGACATGCTTACTATCACTGGCACAGATGTGTTCATGAACACCGGCAGCTGCTTTGCCCCTGGGCACAGGCCCCTGTGGAGGCCTCTTGTGTCCTTTGGGCAGAGTGACCAGGCCATTAGAGGAGGTGGAGATGGATTGAATAAGGGATTTTCTTTCATCTTCCATGAAGATTTGCTTGGATCTTACGGAGGCTTGCATAGTGAGGAGCAAGGTTTAGAATACCCGTTTGCATCCTTCAGCCTGAACAATCCCTTCTCTCAAGTCCTCCATGTTGAGTGTTCTTTTGAGCCTGAGGACATTGCTTCGTTCAGTCCAGGGTTCAAGCCCAAATCTATTCTTTGCTCGGACTCTGAGAATGAAGCCCTCCACCCACGAATATATGGCATCAACCGGACGCAGTACAGGGCCATTCGCATTTCCCCCAGGACTCATTTCCGACCAATATCGGCCTCAGAGTTGTCTCCTGGTGGAGTGAGTGATTCAGAGGCTGAGACTGATAAAGAGGAGATTAGTTTTCCCGTCCTGGCACCGGTAGATGTCTTTGATGATCCTCAGGCAGACCTCAAACCTCTGGAGGAGGATGCAGAATGTGAGGGCCCTTATTACGGGAAGTCAGAACTGGAATCTGGTAAATTCTTACCCAGATTAAAGAAGTCTGGCATGGAGAAGAGTGCCCAGACCTCTCTGGATTCACAGGAGGGCTCCAGTACCCTCCTGCCAATTGCTGAGCAAGAGATTTGCTTAGACTGCAAAACGGCAGCAGCTGCATCAACTGCAGGTGGAGAGACAGACGCCTCAGTCATCAAGGAAGAATCTTCAGGAGAAAAACAGTCCTGCTTATGTGCACCAGCAGGTCAGATCCCCAAGTACGGGATTGATTATGACTTTGTTGGAGATGTGCCAGAGGTGAGAGGTTCTTAAAATGGTTTCATAAGATATCAATATTTTATGATCAATGTGCTAGAGAATTTAACAAAAAATATTTAACTAACCACACAGTCTTTCATGATCTGTCAACAGATCTGTAATGGGTTTAACTTATGATGTCTGAGGCAGCTGTTTACTGAAACACACTAACCACTTCTCATTTGTCTTGTTTAGTTCCCTCTGTTAAATGTAAGTGGACAGGGAGGAACTGGCAACCAGCAAGATGAGTGCTGGTGGCAGAACACACTCTGTTCCCCCCTTTTCCCTGGATCTCAGTGTACAGGTAAACCTGTTTTCAAAAACATATTGCCAACTTTTACCTTTTTTTCACAATATATAAACAAGTGACACAGTTTTGTTGGTCATTATTTTATTTCAGTTTGAGAGATGATCAGTATCAACAAACGTGTTCTAAGTGTTGAAGTTGTTAGGTAACACACAACTACCTATCTGTCCCAAACTGCAACAGCATTTACTGTACATATCTGTTCCAACACCTGAGTAGTGGCTGAAAACTGAAAGGTCTTGCACCGGATCACACTCATTTAACCATTAACAAAGACAGAGTAACCACTGTCTCTGCCTATTATTTCACCAACAAACTGTTTGTGGATCGAGGGCTGGGCGAATATCAATAATGTGCGATATAACTGATGACGATATGGTCAGATATGGTCAGATTTGGGTTTTCAGTGTTTCTGCTGGTCGCATACCGCCTCACTGTCATCATCAATCATCTGATCACGTTTGTTACGTAGTAATGTTACATAAACAAGAACGTTTTATTATCAGTAACCTTTATGCTGCAACCGGAGCTTATCTACACTTCACTTCATGGCTGACTAAAGCAACGCATCAACCCCTCACACCCAGGGAAAGACTCTCACAACAAACCCACTACACTATCACACACACAGCTCACCCACAAGGACACTTTCCTTAAAGGGGAAGGCTCAGCCGGTAACACAGGTGAAGTTAGGCTGTAGGTGTGCTAACCAGAGGTGGAAGAAGGATCAGCTCCTTACTTTAGCAAAAGTACTAATACCCCACTTTGAAAATACTCCACTGCACATAAAAGTTCTGCATTCTAAACCTTACTAAGGTAAAAGTATTATAGCAAAATGTACCAAAAGTAGTCATTGCGCAGTAAAATGGTCCCTGTCAGTGTTTTACTATGATGTTTTTGGAGTAATATTACTGCTGCATTCATGTGTGTGTTGTATTTTACTGCTGTGGATGTTTAAGGTTGTGCTAATTTTAACTACTTTATAAACTGTTTAGTTTAATCTACAGCAATGCATCATATTCTACAAAACCATCATATGTTAACACTATTTAAAGTATGTTATTTAGGGAAAACATGTACATTGAGATATATATCATATATCGTGGCAAAAATCTAGATTTTTTTTAAAGGAAATTCTCCCAGCCTCAGTTGGCCCTCACCTCTGAGGTGCTGTTTTTGTTTTAAAACTACATTTTTAATGAAGTATGATGGTTGTGGTGCAATGAACAGACTGTCCAACTCATGCCCAAACATATCCACACTGACACTACGTAGCTAATAATCATTGTCTGTGTTTGGGTATTAATAAATGACATTTTATTTATCACAGTTACAAAACTACTGTAAATTCAACTCAAGCAGTTGAAGTTACCAGAAAAGAAATGGAAAAAATGCTACATTTCCTCTGTTGGACCCAGATCATGGCCAGCCCTGCTGCAATATTTACATTGTGCGTTCTCATCTTTCCCAAGATGTGCTTGTCTTACCTGGCCACTTGAATACAGCAGCACCTCTGAGATGCAGATGTAGCCACTGAAATGGTTTAACAGGTCAATTGGACATTGTAAATCTATAACGAACTCCAAAAGAAGAGACCAATGTTAAGTGATCTGAAGTAAGATGCATTTTATGGATTTTAAACCTGGATTGATGTCAGCTTAAACAAAGAATGATCATTCATTGATTGTGTCAATTCCCACTATTATAGTGTTATATTGTAGATTAATAACATTGTACAGTAAACAAAGTGGCAAAGTATACAGCAAATACACAATGTCATGATGTCTGGATGTCAGACTGTCCTTTTCCTTATTTAGATGTTTCAAATTCTGGATTACCACTTAAATCTACATACAACAAGTGATACGAGACAGCAGTGAGAGAGGAAGAATGTTTGCATAGGTTACCAAGGTTTTGCCTATCCCAGCTTTGAACAGCCATTCAAAGAAATTAACATTAGCTTGCTGATGTGTATTGAAATATGGGACCTATGAGCTTCCATGACACCAAAGAAGTTGCTCATGGTAAAAGAGACAGATTGGCCAAATATTGACAGGTTAAGATTCTAGAGACAGATCTATACACTACTGGCCACCTGCTTTTGGCTATAGCCATCAAAATATGTAAACTCTCTAGATTGTGTCCCATTTCTGATAATGGCTACCATAATCCCTGAGTGATTTTGATAGAAACATCTGCAGTGGAAGTCGAGCCTCAGTGCCTCATTGGGTCACAGCAAGATTGCTAACAAACTCCGTGAAATGGTTGCAAAGTTAAACTAAATAGTTACAGTCTGGAGCCCTGGAGACCCTGTACAGTGACAGAACAGTGAGCAGTCAGATACAGCATGGATATGTATGTGTGCAACAATCTAACCATTTCACTTCACCTTTTATTCTCTAGGGAGCAGCAACGTTTGAATACTCCAGTTTTGAAGAGGACACCTGTCGTAGAGAGGAAACCTTCCTCTCCTTTTGTGACTGGACCTCTACCAGCAAAGATTCAGGGTCATCTCAGAGCTGGGAAAGTTAATGTAGGCTTATTTTCTGAGACACCACTCCATAACCCCCACAGATAACTCTGCTGGTTTTCATTTACTAACTTAAAACCTTATTTAATCAACAATCTGATCAACAAAAAGTGAGTGAAAATAGGAAAACTCAAAAAATATGTTCTGTCTTTGAGTGATGCCATGTGCGGACATGCATTTTAGGCATTTTAGAATTTGTTTCATTTGATTCTTCTGTACACTCGTCCTCATTCAAGTCTCACAGTTAGGTAATAAGGACAATCTTTTGTTCTATCCTTGTCAGTTTTGTTCCCACCATTTTGCTTTTGAACTAGGATACTGGTAGTTGGTGGCGTCTGAATGGTTGTGCATGTGTGTTTGTCCAGCCAGTCTCACGCCTCTTTTTCTAGTTGAACCTTATGTTCTGTGAAACAACTGCTATCGCATCCTCTACTTTCCATCTTGTGTTCAGAAAAACAATACAAGGATGTTGAGATTTCTGAGTTGTGTAAGAATTTGAGAGTTTAATTGAAATAGTTTGTTTGGACGACTTTCTGAATGTGTAGAGCATGTGTGGATCTTTCTTCTAAATATCCCTAAAATCCCCATGTGTGAAAAGTTATCATAAAGGAGTCAGATTTTTGAATGGTGATAGTCTTACAAAAGCTAGTAGTAGATATAGTATGGTTGTGAGGCTAAAATAATAATTAAAAAATCCTCTAAAAATGAAAAAAAGGAAATTTAAAAGGAGTTTTGTTGAAAAAAAAAAAAACAATCTACTTGAAATGCAACGTTGTTAAAGAATTGGGGGGTTTGGGGGTTAAGACCCATCATGAAAAGACATAACTACAGCCGTTTCTGCAGACACCTGTGTTGCAACTGAATGAGACTTTGTTTTATTTTTTTGTAATTTCTATGGTACAGATTATTGGTGCTATAAATATGTTCAAACATTATTTGAAGTTGCAGTTCCATAATATGGCTAATAAGTAGATGACATAGCCTAGTTTTGTTTGTAGTCCAGACAGTCAGACTCCATGAATATCTTTTTGCAAAAATTGTAAAAAGAAGAAAAAGGTTTTGCCTGATCGCGGTTCTTGCTTAACATGGCTTGGTTTTTATTTTAAGGTAATCTCGTAGTTGTCAGGCCTGTAACAGCTGAAGCAGAAGTACTTGCTGGTATTCGTAGCTAACGTTTCTACACGTCTTTTCAGTTCCTTGTCACCAAGCAGAAAGGACAAAATCAACATTAACTGATGGTTAATTGTCTGCGCTCCAATATAACAAATGCATAACAAAGCAAAGGGTGGGGTGATTGTCAAACCAAAAAATATGGCATAATTACACTAAGGTACAAATGCTTTCTCCCCCATATGAGGTGTGTTTTTATTTTTTGGTTTACAGTGTATCTTGTTGAAATATTGAGTAATGTCTCACTGTGTGTGTTAGTGTGTGTGTGTGTGTGTGTGTGTTGGCGACAGAACTTGTGAAGGCACTGGTTCAGAATGAGTGTACTAGAACTTTATCTCAGAGAAAATGCATTAGCACCCCCTAAATTTGCAACACACTAAACAAGTTTGCTATAAAAGCCTTGAGGTGTTTGGACTGGTCCTTCTTCTGACCTGTGCTTTGATAATTATATTCAGTTGAAGCATCTGCAGATAAATGCATTGTGCATTTCTTAATACCTGCTGTTTTTGTTGTTGTTTTTTATTTAACTTTACATTTTTCAAACAGGTTATGAGGACCGTAGCAGGGTGACTTAGTTGTCACATCAAACCAAGAAACTGAAGCACAGATAGCTAAATCATCCCTCCAACAACAGGCAGTTCAAAATATGTCAGTGTGTGCAGACGCGTTGTAATGCGCTGTAATGCACTGTCGCAGGTGAAGGTGTCTATTGCGGGCATGGCTTTGGAAATGGCTTCCTCATTTAAAAAATGCTAAGTTTGTACAGGCCCAAAGTTTGTTCAATCCAATGCCACTTCGACTGAAAAAGGACCCCCGAGTACGTGAATGAAAGGTACTCCAACTTCAGGGTCTTTTCACCTTTCTTTGACAGTCATCAGACACTCAGGAATTTTTTAATATAAGCATACTGCATAATCTATACTCAGACCTGTGACAGTGCATTGATGCATTCATGTTAAACCTTTCTTTGATTGTAGAAGAGAAGTTATTTGGCAGGAGTTTTTTCCAAGCAAAACACAGGTGACTCATTCATTTAGAGCTGTAGTTTCAGTGGGAAAAAAAGTAAGCCATTGTAGATTGCATCAGCAATGCGGAGGGGAATTCAAGTCCTATGCAATACCTTTGGCGCATGTAAACATTCAAGAATATATGGAGAAAAGTCATTCAGTTAATTTTGCATGTTGATACTTTTGAGTGAGGCACACCTGAGGAAAAAAAACAAACCATGGAATGTCTCGAACGATGCAGCATGCAAACATCACACTCCATCTTTTTATGTCTGATTTAAATAAAAATATTTTGGTTTAAAAAAACAAGTGAGGTTAAATCAGTGATTGAAAGTAATGTTATGACTGCATGCGCGTGAATCTGAGTGAATGTGTGCAAGAAGCAAAGTCAGGAGCACTTACATGGGCGTTGAAAGGAATGCATCACATCTTTCTCCATTTAATTCTTCCATTTTGATAGGCCGTGTTTAAAAAAACAAAACGTATGGTGAGAAAATGCATTCAGTGTGGGTATATGCATTAGGAACGACACTGAAAGGGTCGCTGATGTTCGATTGCACTGTGGTCTGAAGAACATTATCCAGCATTGAAAACTTGAGTTTTCCCCATCTTTCATTCCCACCTAGATCCCCACCCCACCCCCTCCATGTTCCCAAATCCCATCTGTCTCAAGTAGATCTGTTCTAATTTCGTGTACACCCTGAGTACATTATTTTCTTTCGTTTTTGGTTTTTTTTTCAACATCTAATAAAGGAATAAACCAAACCTCAGGCTGTGAGTTTCCCTGTCTTTTTTGCTTCTTACTTTTTATTTAGTTTATTTGCCCAAGGGGCAACTACTTAGTTGAAGCAAGAGCAGCTTTACATTTGAAACCCACAACCTCATGGTGACACTAGAGGGCAGGGTGAGGATGCTGTAGGAGGAACAGCCAGCTCCATTATTGACATCACATATCAGGTTTTACTCATTATTTTCTGTTGATGCTTATTATCTTAGAGCTTTAAACATTTAAAAAATATTGAAAATCATTCATTTGTTATGGGTTCTCATTGAAAAAGGGCTATTTAATGTTTAGCAGACTTCAGGGTCGATCACTAAAATATAACCACCACTTCCATTTATTGGGCTATATATGATATTTTTAGGCCACATTTGGTAAAAACAGTATTGTGAGAGGTATGAGGCTATAAATCTGGCATCTTGATATATTGGAAATAAAAGAATCGATATATTTAGTGTGTGATCTGTCAATAGTGACAGTGACAATACGTTCATCATTTTCATTCATTCATGCATTCATTTTGAAAACTTTAGTTTTTCTTTTTGTCCGTTAGTGAAAGGATTTATTATTTTTATTTTTTTATTTATTATTTATTATCATATACAGTATCTCTATTTGAACGTGAACTCGGACACTAGTTTTTTTTCCTACTTTCTTATTACTCTCACTTGTTATCTTACTGTTTGTCAGTAGTAAAAAATTGAACTGCACACAGTGTGTTAGAAATGAGTTGATTTCCCAACACGTCCTGATAATGCGAGTCTACCAAGGTTGCGAGGTCGATTAATAATGCCTTCAGGTCCAGACAGGTGAATCCATCGACGGTGAACATTCTTGACTCGATTACACCGCACTCACGGCACAAGTTTGTGTTAAAATGGCGGCGGAATCGTCGAGACAGGTATGACATGTTAACGATATCATATAAACTTGTAAAAGGTGCTTGTTCGTATGATTTGCTAAACACCGGAGAAGTGTTTCCTCTCCTGTAGTGACCATGTCAGAGCGAAACATGTCTGTCGCATTTTAACTTGACTTGACTGCACTTGAGGAAGCTGTAGTGAAACCAGTGAGTTTGCGTCACCAGCGAGTGCACTTGTCCACTTTGCCGTGGTGTTTGTGTTTACCAGCTGCCTTTCTTTTATCTGGAGGTGAATGTAAGTGTTCCGACCAACGCCCTCACACTGATTCTGTTTGTGTGCATTAAGCTGCACTGAGGAGGCAGGGAGGTGATGGTGGTACAACAGTAGGCGCAGCATCATCATGGACCGCCCTGTCCGGCCGCCACCTGCCGCCCACCTGTAGCATCAACCGGCAGCATGGCGAACACGAGCCACGGCTCCCCGGACCGGAGAGCCAGCTGTGGTAGGTCCCTAACACGTGCTGTCACAGGTCTCCTGTCTTTACCCCGGTTATCACGCATAACACGCACTCTGCCCCGATGCTGTATGTGCTGTTCATTACAGGTCACGCAAACTGCATTCAAACATGTTTTAAGTTATACCTCGAATGCATGTTCACACCTAACAGGCTAGCTACACCACGACATGTTAGCCTTTTTTAGTTAGGTATACGTTTAAACTAAACCCACAGTTAATAAACCACACCATTCTTACCATTGTGAGAAGTGTTAAAGCCAGCCTTCAATTTGACTTTTTTTTTTTAAATGTCTCACCATCATCCCGCAAGATTTATTAATGAAGCTGTACGAAGTGGTTCTGAACATTGAAAGTGTTCTAAAATCAAATGTTTAGGTTAAAAACAAATTGAAAAGGTCACAAATTTATAACAAACCGGGAACCACTGTCTTAAAAATATCACTTAACCCTTGTGTGGTGTTCATGTTTTTGTTACTCAGCCAATGTTCCCGGGTCTGGTGGACCCACCGCATTATTGGGGTTTTAAATCAATACAGCCATAACAATTTACGTAAAAATACTAAACAGATGTTTACCTTATCACAATTACAAGCAATATAGACAGCAGATATCATAAATATTTTCCATTTACCTCTGTTAATCACATTTATGAATATGGATGCCATTTGTTTCTTGTGATAAAAGAGAAAAATCTATTACAATTAAGATATGGTTGGAAAAAACATGTTTAACTTGAACAAATATAAATGAAATAAGGTTTTTCATCACTATTGATGTGTATTTCCTAAAACTTCATTAGAAATTGAACACACACGTCT
>JAVQJD010076714.1:0-33256 GCA_036023655.1 Nannoperca australis
TACTTACTTACAGCACTTGTGATTCATCTCTTACAAGTTTGATACGACATCTTGTTGTTTTCCATCATGGTTCTATGCACTTTATGTAAAGCTCTTATTTGGAAGTCGCTTTGGATAAAAGTGTCTGCTAAATGCCTAAATGTAATGTAATATTAACACCGTAGTTCTATCTGTCTCCAGTACTTCACCAGCCGTCTGAAGGACTCCTCATTGGTCAATTCTTCAGTCAATCAGACGGAGACAGCAGATGAGCATCGCAGTGTTCTGGAGGCCAAATTCAACAACGTGATGACGCTGTGTGCCATGCTGCCGCTGCTCCTCTGCACCTGCCTCAACTCCTTCCTGCACTCACTGTGAGTACTACAACACAACACCAACAAAGGAGAGTCCTAAAGCACACTGAAACCTATGAATGAACATAGAGGGGTCAGGGGGACTTCAGGAGAGACCACAGATGTGCTTTTAGGGTTTGGAGAGTATTCATTTTGTTAGGATCTATATTCTCACCTTTCCTCCAGATCCCTCCCGAGTTGGTTGATTTGGAATAAAGGCATTAATTATTTTAAAGTTACCATATTTATTAATCACAAACATAAGTCAAAGTGTTATATGAAGCAGTCATTACAGATATATATCTGGAGACTCTAATATAACATCACCAAGCATAACTAAGCCATGTCAGGAAGAGTCTGAGAGTCTTTCTCCGTAAATTCAGACTTACAGTTACTAACTTCCCTACCGCGCCCCGTGCATAATCTTTTAGCATAAATTGCTCAAATATTTTCCTTTTAAGGTTTGCAGTACAGTTACTGGCTCATATAAGCATACACACATTTCCTTACAAAGATCATTTAATTCATCTCTTCTGATAAACCAAGCCTCTCTTCTTCCTCACGTCACATACTCTAATTTACATTAGGCAAGGGGGGGGGGGTTCAGACTGTGTTGTTTGCAGTTGGTTCCTGTCTAGCAAGTTCATGCGCCCTTTTCTATTAATACAAGGCCACTTCCTGTCTATGCAGTACATTTGACATTTTATAATAACATCCTCTTTATTAAGCAGAATAACACAAAAGTATATATTAGTTGTTAGACATTATAAAAACACATAGCTAAAAGGCACAATTAAACAGCGTATAAAAAACATATTTGAATCTTATATCAACACTTACCAAATGTATAAATATCTGCATTCCATGGGTTGAAAATGGCTCAACGCGCCATCTACTGTTTGAAATCACCCCTGATACTTGCAAGGCCAATGTTGACCAAGAGTCGAGTGGTTGGGACTTTCCTACGTCATGACATTTATATTTAAAAAAAATGTTAACGCCCTCTGATCATTGTCATGAGGCCATGCCACCTTACAGTTCCATCACTCCTCTGTTGCATTAAAATATGCTGGGAGAGAAGAGTTCTAGCAGAATTATAACCTGTAAGCCCTTAAAATCCTAGCTACCCTTTTTATGATTTTTTGTGAGATGAGATCACACCATCCTTGTTTAGCAAAGGCAATTTTGTATAGATTGCTTTGGACTTTGGCTAAAATCCTTGTATCTTTTAAAAATCATGTTGTCAAGGCTATAGACCAGCTGATATGTTGGGTCATCCATATGTTGTCACAATCAGGGCACAAGACTGAAAGATTATCCACCGATAAATTGGAAAATGTAATTACCAGCCTATTATTTTTCCAATAATGGAATTTCACCAGGTAATTACAGCTAATATTAGATGGTGTTGGACTGTAGGATATTGTGTTGTTCTACATACGGTGAGCAATATCAGTGACTGGAAGAAAATGTGATTGTATTTTTCATGAGCTGTGCAGAAGTGAATATGATATTTGTGAGAGTGCATCCCTCTTTAGTGCTGCTAACACCCTAGGCTACATTGTTGCTTCTTTGCTGTTGCATCCTTTATAACAATGTTCAAAGACCACACTGGTGTTTTTGCATGTTTTAGCCCATTGTAAAATGTGCTCAAGCTTCGCCATGTAGCAGCTGGACAGCAGCTAATTTTATTCAGCCTGTGTGCTGCGCTCATTTGCTCTTGGGAAACTCCAACACCAGATACTTTAAAAAACGTTTGTTGCTGTTGAAAACTTCCCACCATCAAGCAAAGCTTTTGATATTGGTTAGTCTACTGCGTGTTTTTGTTTTCAAGGCACTTGCTCTCTGTTAAATGCACTTCAAGGGAAAAAAACGAACGTGAAGTGGACGGTCAGGAAAAGAAACGTGTTTGTCTAAACTGCAGCTGTCATTCTGAAATGAATGTTATGGCTGTGGAAATGTCCATATTGGAGGGCCTCCGTGCACATGAGGTGTGGATTATAGTTTCAGTTAGTGTCAAAATGCACAACAGTTGATTTGTATCAGGTAGAGCATATTGGTGAAATGCTATTGTTGATATTAAAAGCCTCACCACACAGAGCTTAACTCTGTTATAGTGTATTTTTTGTGCAAAAGCAAAATAGTAAAATTGGCTGTGGACTGCAGTTTTTCAGCAGTACACCATAATAATGAATGTATATTAATTCGTAGAGTGAAGCTGTAACAATAAGCCCTTTATCAAATGAGAATATACAGTACAATGGTTATATCAGAATTCATAAGTAATAATACTCGAAGCATTTTGTCTAGTTTAGGCTGCACTTCATCTGAATTTATTGAAATATAAACTGAATACAAATCCTGTAAAGCCTGTTGAGTGCCAGACAAATTGCCCATATCCAAATCAGGGACGAAAAGCTGTGAAATTAAGCAGTTTCTCCTCTGTGTGATACATTTCAAGGTTATCTCCGTCATTAAACGACGGGTGAGTGTGACACTTTGGGGTTCCTGCTGGATCTTAAAAGAGCACTGTGGCAGCCACAGGACCAGAGCTCAGTCGGCGTCTGTCCTGAGGCTTTTCTCCCCTCTGGTGCACTGCTCTAATGTTGAGAGCATGTGCTTCTTCACATTAGCAAGAGCAACAGTGCAGCTGCCATTTGACCGAGCTGCTTAACAGGCCGACTCAGTGTTTGCGTGTGATGCTGACATGAGACGAGCAGTGAGAGCCCGTGCAAAAGGGTGGATCCTCCTGTCAATAAGCAGCCAGGAAAGTGATGATCGTTCTGCTCTTGTCAATCTAGAAAGTGAGGTAAATGGCAGTTTTGCCTGAGGACAACTCCAAATAATGCAGTATCTTGGCTGCTGTATATTTTATTTATCTTCATAATAAGGATTAAACCCACTAGCAGGGTTTAACAATAACAATTGTTCTCTCGCTCAGGGCCAGTTAAAATGTTTTTTGTTTGAGTATTTCCCAGAGAGAAGTCGTGTTGCCTCTTTGCTCTGCCATGGCCCCACTCACTTGTCTTTCCCCAATCTATTAGGTTTTTCTCAAAAGTGCATGAGTAAGTCATGTGTTCATAAAAAGCATGTTTTGGCATACAAATTACATAATCATCATGTTTAGTTTTGCTTTCAATTACAGGAAGAATACGTACCAAATGAAATGTTTTTATTGTTGTTAATAACTCCTAATAAGTCAGAAGAGACACTTTATTTGGTCCCTGCTGCAGATCTTCTCACGTTTATGGTTAAGTTTTAACCACTAAAACACTGACTTAAAGGAGAAAAAAAAGAGAGAAAAAAATGTAAAAGTTGAAATTGGAAAAACTAGATACTACTGTGACTTAAAAAAGAAATCTATCTACAAATATTAATATACATATACATTTAAAGGTATATCGTTTGTGGTGGATGCAGATGTTTTAAATGTTTCAAAATGAGGTGATACTAGCTCAGAATGATCCCATCTATCCATGGTCCCCCTGTTGGTTTAAATTATGCATATTCATTCTTAATTACAGTTGTTGTGGGTTTTGCAATCAAAGCTTTCGAACACCGACCTACTTTTAAAGTAAAAAAAAAAAAGATCCACTGAAGCTTAATTATTCCCCAAGTTTAATAAATAATTACTCTTATGAATGGTAGGATTTGAAATTTCATGTACTGCATGATAAAAAGGTTTGTAGGCTTACTGGCTTATTTTATCAATGAAACGACTTTATAACAAGGCACAAACTTGAAATTAAAGATGTTTTTTTTTACTTTGTGGGTGAACCCATGCAAGCGGCTTTAGACTTTGTGCCCCTTAACTACTCATGCATTAAAGCAAGACACAATTAATGTTTAACATGTTATAAACAGAGTTGCTGTCAGTACACGCCTTTCAGTGTTCATTTTTCTGAAGGGTTTGGGTTGATATTCTGCTAAATGTTGCCTTTCACACAGGGGATTTCAAATATCTTATTTTTTCTAGGAACGAGCTAAAAGATTGCACAAAAAAAAGAATTTGAATGTATGTTGTGAGTTGGTTTAATTTGGGGTGTATTTTCACATTCAACTCAAATTTGAATATTTAAATTTGTTCTGACAGCCTTGCTGGATGCCACCTCAGAGTTAGTCAGACTGGCACTTGGAGCAGATATGACATTTTGTCATTTAGCAACTTTGACACAAAGAAATACTGCATGCTGTTTGTTTCCTTGTGTAACCACAAGCAATGCAGAAAATGACGAATGCCAAAACACGCGTAAGCCACTAATGTGCATGACAGATGTATTCAGCTGACTTTTCAGGAAAATTACTGCAAACACAGACTAAATGGCCATACTGTAACCAGAGCCAGCAGCACCTAGCCTGTATGTTGGCATTGCAGCTTTCTCACACCCCCACATCAGGTCCCATTAATGTAGTGGCAAAACGGATGTGGAGACTAACTAGCCTCATGAATAGCCATTCTCTGTGATTTTCCATGTTAGTACTGATTACATTTACAGAAAGGCTTCCATCTGTCAGGTAAGAGGGCTTATTCATGAATACAAAATATGCAGCAAGGGCCAATTAACATTATGGAGTTGTTAAAAATAATATATTTTTAATTATTGAGTCAGTTCAAGGAACATTAAGGGATATTCCCGAGGATTTTCCCTAAAGGCTCTGACTTGCCCTGTAAAACAACCAGTATAACAGCATAACAATTCATTTAGAGGTTAATCTGCCTAGACAAAAATGATTAATTCAGTTTGTTG
The DNA here is from genome assembly GCA_036023655.1 of Nannoperca australis. Classification (NCBI taxonomy): domain Eukaryota; kingdom Metazoa; phylum Chordata; class Actinopteri; order Centrarchiformes; family Percichthyidae; genus Nannoperca; species Nannoperca australis. The sequence continues at coordinate 5,081 of JAVQJD010076714.1, forward strand.
CCTGTTCAACAACAAAAAAAAACCTTCAGCTTCAATTTAAAGTCCTTTGTCCATCTTAAGAGCTTTCCATCTTGAAAATGCCACACAAATGTTGTACCGAGTTTTCTGTTTTTGCTAGTCTCAATGTAGTTTTCTTGCATTTCTTGTTTTCCATTTAAGCCTGTCTTTCATAGACTCGCCTATTTTGTCAACCAGTGAGAGATAGCAATGGTCTTTAATAACCGACTCGATATCCAGCTGACATACCGAAAACACACCATTTCATCTACCACTTGACAATCAAAAAGTTTCTTTGTCTTCTTCTTTAACTTTTCTGGCTCCGTTTTGCTCTTATCTCACGTTGCTTCAAATCCACACTGAATACACAGAGTAAGTTTGAAAAGCCTGTTTTCAAGCACTGTATGACATCAGCAATTTTTATAGTATGTTTGCCTCAATGTAGGTTGCCTCATACCCCCCCCCCCGATTTGCCCCATCAATCTACTACGAGAGAGTGCGCCTCTTCACAGGCTGTCTGCCATTCTTTCATTCTGGCCCTGTTGGGAATGGTGATTGGATCCCAGTCAACCAGCAGTAGATGGATTGGCCCTTGACCAGGATGATTGAGTGGTGCTGCTGTCTGTGCACGTGTATAAAGCTTTGTGTGTGGTGGCTTTTGGTTGTGCGTGCTTACCCCGTATGCATGCTGCTCTCTCCGAACAACAGCACATCCTTATCACTCCATCCTCTCTCTCTCATTTGAATTTTGAGCTCTCTCAATCATCGCCAGTACTGTTGTGCTCTGTCCCTGGCTTGTGGACTGCAGAGTACAATGGTATTCCTGTGAATTTTTGACTTAGCCATCAAATTATCAAGTCAGAGCAATGTAATCCAATGAGCATTCAAGCTGATGCTATTAATGAAACAACGAACAATTTCAATGTAACTGTTTGCATGCAGAGATAATCAGAATCTATCTAAACCAGATCCATACAAAACAAAAATGTAATCCCAAGAGTTCAAAAGATTACACAGTACAGACAAATAACCTTTTTTTTGTAAAAAGTCTTCACACAGGCTGATTTCAAGGCATGTCACTCATACTTGCTTGCACCATGTTGTATTAGTCTGTTCCCTTTTTTAATGACTTGGTAATTGCTTTGTCCCTGGTTATTGAGATGACTGCCATGCACTATTACACCAGTTTAATGATGTGTAACTATTCTTCTTAACAAAGCCATCAATCACAGGTGTTACTATGGTAACAGCATTAGCCATTATACATATGTTGTAACTAAATGTATGTCACACCTAGTGAGGTAGCACAAGTGCTGCATACAACTTCTAGTACCTGAGGAAGTCGGGAACCAAAAAAGAGCGACAATACAGATTCTGTCAATGTTCTCCTTTCTATGGATGCTATTTATAGTTTAATTGAAATGAGGCCTCAAAATTGTCGGCCAGTTTTTTCCCCCCTCTACGCTTGAGCTTTGCTTTATGAAAATTTGCATGGCCTGCGGGGCAATCAGCAGAAATTCAATCATCTGTTTTTGTGTAGAAGGGCCAAGTTATTACAATCAGAGCTGCTTAAACCCTCGACTGCTTCTTTTTGTCCTGCTCAAGTTGTTTGACAGTTTTACACTTCAATACTTCCATCTAAACCTGTGTTGCCTATCTTGGCCTTGTAGCTGCAGCACATAAAATGGAACATGTCAGTGCAGAAGACATTGTGTGTCTGTCCTTTGGGCAGGCTAATGGGTGTTGCAGATGAGTTGGATCTTTATCAGTGGATGGCCATGGTTCAAGTACTGTGTGGTATTGACCCTCGGGTGATAACAGAGATGACAAAGGTCTGGCTGAGTGTTTCTGCTACAAAAGAGGTTGTTTAAGATGTTTTCATTTAGAGTTGTAGCCTCAAGCAAGGGGAGGTAAGAGTGCCTGTCCAGCTCCAGTGATAGCTACTGTTTACAGCTACTACCCTGTATCTTTACCTTGTTAACAGAAAGGCTCTGTGAAATATTATTCCAATGCAACCATTCAACCATTTTAGATTATGTTTAGGGTGGTTACATGTTTACAGGGCCTTCAGGGCTTGAGCAAATTTGTCCCTTTACAATAACTAATCAACGGATGTTATGCTCCACCATGATACAGGGATCTTGTGTGTGTGGAAGTTGGTCTCGACCGGCTCCATGTGATTGAGTGCCCTGAGATAACTTTGTTATGATATGGCGCTATATAAATAAAATTGAATTGAATTGAATCCAAATAAATGATTACAGATACAGATTTCCCATAAATGTCCGAAAGGCACACATCCACAAATAAACATACATGTAAGTAAACAACTATACTTTTACTCAAGAAAAATAAATGATCACTGTAGAGCTGCAATAATGATGATATTCTTCATTATCAACTCATCTGTAGATTATCTTTTCAATTAATCAATTTGTTCAGATTATAAGCTGTCAATTAATGGCAAATACTTAATACTTAATTACAAGTTACCTAAGCCCAATTAAATGTCTTCAAATTGTTTTGGTTTGGTTTTTGATTAAACATAAATAAATAAAATAAAATTAAAACGACACCACGAGCAACAAAGTAACAGTATATATATCCATCCCAAACAATTTCGTCTGACTTTTTTCAGTTTGGTATGCCCAAACCAAGTGATGTTGAGTTAGTCTAGCAGACTCTAATTAGGTCTGCATCTCTGCTAGTTGGGTCAGCCGCTGGATGGAACTTATAGCTCCATACAGTTAGTGTCATTGGTATGATGAACGCAAATGAGACACCAGAGCTGGTGTCACTTAGATTTATCATCTAGGAGCCTTATGGTTTCCCAGTGAAGTTACAGCGACACTGGATGAAGAGTGTTGGACTGAAGCCGTGTGCCATTGTTCAAAGTTAAACAATCAAAATGCCAAACAAGTTGCAATGGTATCACCTGAAAAGTGTCTGTAACAGGGCTTGAACAAGGTTATCTTGTTCCTTCACATTGTGCCGTTGTGCCTGCTCTGTATTCAAGCACTCTGGCTCTTGGCTCTCTTTACCAATGGATAGACTTCCAGGGCTACTTTACTATCTAACATGACAATAAAGTGAGTGTGAGCACAAGTGGTTGAACTGAATGTGAAAAGCTTAAATTGCAGTGCTGGCTTTAATTTAAGTGAACCATAAATACACTACACTTGCCTTAATAGACAAATTTATGGCCAATATGCCACTATTTAATGTACACCTAAACTTATCAAACCATGACCCCATAACCGATGAATCTTGTATACTCTATACTCTTGTATACTCTTACACCCCTACAACAACAATTTATTACACGTATTTATTAGCGTGCCATGCTATGGATAATCTGGCTTCTTTGGAATTAGTTCGTTGGGTACGGCATTGCGACAGTCTTGACTATGCCCCAGTTACCTCCCACCCCCCCAACCCTTGACCTCTTCATTAGATAAATAGGGCAGTCTATTCTATGGCCTTCACTTGTGATGGACAGCATCTGGCTGTTTCCGATACCCACCGTGAGAAATGTGGAGACAAAAGCTTCCCACTCCTTCCCTTTCTCACAGTTTCCTCCCTTTTCTTGCTCCCTTGTTTACGTATCTCAAAAACTGAGCATTGTACAATATCATATGTCTTTGAATGGTCTGCAGATATAACAGAGGGTGGGACACAGCAGATGCTGATTTTCCCCACTCGCCTTGTTGTTTTTCAGCAGGAAGTATAATTGATTGGTCACACTTTGCACACGGACTGTGGTAATACGTCCTCAACGCATTACTGGATGCCATTTTTTTCAGCCATATCTTCATGCATTCCTGTGTGGATTTAGCCACGTTATGGGAATTATTTGGCGTGTCAAGTCAATACCAGCTCCTCATCTCTCACCACATCCTGTAAAGTTTTGTGCTTTATGGCTTCTCTTCAGTTTTGTTTCAAATATTACTGAAAGCACAACTGCTTACTGAGAGAATTACTAATTCTATGGCTGGGAAATTCAGAAAGAACAAGCTGTATGTTGCGTCATCCACCATGTTGGGAAGTCAAGTTGTTTACTTTTTCATAATGACTTCACTTAGGTGGAGCGAGAAGCTGTTTATGATAGATATAAAGGACGAGAGCTGGAAATAGTTGGCCTCATGTCTTTATTCCTGTTGGTGGTGGGTTACACAATAATCCAGTGTAGGGCTGCAACTTTGATTGATTTCATTGTCAGTAAATCTATTTACAACTGATTAATTGATTAATGGTGCATTGTATAAAATAAAATAAAATGCTGACATAGGCCAATCACCAGTTACGAGACATTTTCACATGGTTTGTTTTGTTCAAGCAACACAAAACTTGAATATATTCAGTGTACAGCCTGATGATATAAAACAAGATAAAAGTAGCAAATGCTCACATTTATGAAGTTGAACCCAACAAATGTTTTGCAGTTCCTTGATAAATTACTTCTCATTGATCATCAAAGTCATTGTTGAATTTCTGTTGGTCTACCAATCTGTTAATTGACCAATTGTTTCAGCACTAATCCAATATTGTACTTGCTCTTAGAGATTATGGTAGAACAATGAGATTCTACCAGTAGAAAAGAGCTTTCCATAGCTTTCAGTCTGTTAAACTAAAGCTTCATTTTGAGTATATTCTGGCCTTTAACAGACAAGAAGAGAAAAAATAAACTTGATGCTGTTGAGTTTTTAAAATATCATGGAAACTGACAGCCTAGGCCTGTATGTTACAATGTGCCTGAAAACTAAGCAAAAAGCTTTTCATCAGCTCTTCGGTCGCCTTACTGTATGTGCACAAGTAGAGGCAGACAGGCAATCCATCAACAAGCAAATAGACACTGTGTTACTGATAAAAACACTCCAAAAGCAGAGGGAGTGCCACACCCATCCGTAAATTCAATGTTCATTTGTGATGTCTGGTCATCCTGGCTTGAAATTCAAACCGTGGGTCTCCTCCCAAGCACAACATGTCATTTGGTGAAAGCTTTTTTCGCTGCAAAGCATTTCTTTGTTAATGCATGCATTTTTATTTATTTTTTTAGAACCTTTTGTATATCTATTATGAGACATGATACACAGTTGCGAATTGCTTCTAGGATCCTTTTTTTCTCTGGAATGTCAAATGTTTTACAGTTGGATGAGAATTTACAGGGGGTGGCATAAAATCCCCCAAAACTGAATAGATTTTTCAATATTCAACCAGCTTCACTAAGGCGGCACATTACCAAATGAGGCTTATGCTTATTGTTAGATTACAAGTGCTTTCTGAAAGACTGTTTGCGCCCTCTTCCTTTGCAGCTCATTTTTTGCGGGGCAAACTGACATTTTTGAAAGAACAGGCCTAAGGGAATGCAGTGCGCACGTCTGATGTCGTATCTCCTTGGTCCAGCACTTGTTCTTTTGGAGCTCTGCTGAACCAATCCTGCTCCTTGTACTTACTAGACCCTCAGGCCCCACTTTGATCTCCCTTAACAACCAGGACAGCAGTTCGAGCATCTTGTTATATTTGACTGTTTAATCCATCAAATGTGTTTGTCTCAGCAATAGACTAATGAACATCTCTATCTAGGCCTTGCCGCTGTTGAATAACTCCTTTGATAACTAGTTTATGTACAATAGACTTGCGTGAAATTTTAAAAGGGTAATTGCTTGTTTCTGCAAATTGCGAGTGTCCTAGTATTGTTAAGTTTGATGCTTATTTTCCACACCTTCACTAAAATACCACGACTTTGCATGAAGGATAGCAAATTCCATCCATCACATTTTGCATGGAATTCTAATACTGTGTCCCCTGCTTTCTGCGGTTTGGCAATGTTTTACACAATGTTAATAGAGCATAGGACTTAGACTCCTGAATCAGCCTTTTAGGTTGTGTCCTTCTGCTAGCATGTCCAATACAATCTCCTGTATCAGCCCCCCTGTGGCTAAAATGCCAAGCCACTAAGCAAAATGTCTCAACTAATTAGGAGCTGTAGAATAAAGCTGTAGAAATGTGACTATATGAATAAATAAATATGACTAACTTTTTCTTTCTTGTCTTTTCTCCCCCCCCCCCCCCCCAGACCTACTGTATTGGTCTTATATTTTGGCTTTAAATTGATGACTTCTTCACATAACTGACTGACAGCTGGTCTGAAGTTAAACCTTCAATTCTTGAATATTTGCATCCTAATTGAACTACAATCCTAAAGCTTGACATATGACTTTTATGGTATATGGGCAACATATTTAATTTGACTCACATAGTTTGATCTCAAGGGAACCTATATCCCACAAAGTTTGCCTGCATTGACAATTTGCAGACATTCCTCCAATCGTGTTGTCATCATTTTGTATACTTAAAATGTGCCGCTCTTTTTACTGTGCGATTTTAATACATTTTACCTCAGCAGCTGCCCCAGAAGAACCTTTTACTAATCAGAAAGACTTAAAATAATTATTTTCAAATTAACATTACATAGATTCTGAATCTATTTAGTCATTTTTCAGCTTGCTAAGTTTACTTAAGCTATCACCACTGTCTTCCCTTTATGGTGATTTGCTAATATGTGAGGTGTTTAAATTTTTGTTGGGAAAGATATCATACAAATCTGATCATTGGTACAGTAAGATGCATTTGTAGCACATTCTTGTACTTTTCCATGCTTCTGTTATAAAATCCCACTGGGAGCTATACACAACTAATACAATTTCTATGCTCTTCCAGGTCTGTTTCAACTCCTGACAGACATTTTACTAGTTTGTGTTCTCAGTGCGGTTACTCCCAGATGCTCGGTACATCTGATCTGTATTTCATAGCCATTTACACTGCTCGCACGCTGTCACTTGATGTTCTTTTTTCAGATTTTGCAAAGAACTCTCAACTAACTCAGAACTATTTTTGAGTCTTTGGGGTGGTGTTCCTTTTGTCTCGGGTAATATCTTTTGTTGCTGAAAACCAATCCACCTGGATTCTGTGTAAATCCATAGGGGGTGGACAGAGTTGACGAGGATGTATCTTGTTCATGAGGATGTATGGACTTTCACAAGGATTGTCACTTCTCATTTGTTTATTTCACGGCAGGCACTCCGGTGACGCAAACTGACTGGCTCTCCTTGAGAGTATCTTGTGCATGTCAGTCTGTATTATTGATGCAGAGAACCATGTAAAAAGCATGGGCCTCAAGGACGTCTGGCTCTGTAAAAGCTCTGTTGTCCCTAGTTTCTAACCTTTCTGAACCCAACAAAGATTCACCAGGCCTTTACACACATCACTAATATGTGCAGTTTTAATATGTTTATTTCCAGGTTAGGATGTAATTGGGATCATTCTTTTAACACGACCCTTTAAATTCTCACTCATAACTAAGTGAAGACCGCCATAAACCAAAATTCTTTTTAGGCTTGTGTAAATTCTGAGGCTGCATCTTAGTTATTTTCACTATCCGTCAGTTGTTTGCTGATTACTTGTTTAGCCTATATAATGTCACACAATAGTGAAAAGGTAGTTCCTAAAGCCTAATGTAACATTGTCAAATTTCTTGTTTTGTCCAAAAACGCAAAGATATTGAATTTACAATTATAAATGAGAGATGGGTCACAATGTTTACAGTGTTCATTTTGAGAGGCTTCAACCAGAAAGTCTGATATAAATAAATTGAAAGACTACATGTTTATCAAGATTGTTGATAATGTTACAATTGTATAACCACACTGACTAAGAAACAGTATTTAATAGAGATTGGCTTCGTATGACTGCAAGCCGATCACCTTATTTAAATTGATGTCAGTGCGGATCCAGTGGCATTTAGACCTGGAATTGTAGTTTCTCACTCTTGACCAGTGATCTGTTCAAATGAAACTTTTGGAGGTTAAAGGCCCTTCTCCTTGCTGCAGACTTTCCCAGCTGGCATTCAAACCAGGCTTGGCTAATGCTGCCTTCTAATATACAGCATATATTACCTCTGTTAGCAGCTTTCACTGCGTGTCAAGTGCCTATTAAATTTAGGGCTGACACTAAGCTTGCTGAGGCTGTTCTGCATGCATATACTGCTGCTGCTGCTTATAATTTCTATGTGGAGGCTTGTATCTTTGGCTTCACACTGTCCTAAAATTATGTTATGATATTTAATAGTTCAAGTTAACACAGGAAACACAAGATCAGAGGTAGGTGATTTGGACTATTTTGGTACACTGAATTGGATTTCCCACACCTTAAGTGAAGACATCTCTGTCCTCCGTGGGCTCCTTGCATGACTGTGATTTAGTTTGCATAGACGTTTGATAAACCTGACACCAGGAGATAGATTTCCCAGCCAACCTCGCTCTGAAGTAATAGGAATCCAGAGCGTAACAAACGGTGGTGCCTGTACAGAGCTGGCTCCGCTGGGTGTGCAGGTGGTCCCCCATTCCCCTTGTCAAACCCCCACTGCTCCCCCAAAGTGGCCACGGAGACTTGGGCAAGATTATTTGGGAGTTTAGGTCTTTCACTACCGATTAGTCACACTCCAATTTCTGTGATGGGAATTTCTTTTACTGTCCCCTCACGTTTCGTAAATGTATACACAGCCTTTCCCCTTCAGACTTGAAAGGTCACAGCATGTTTTTGTAATTTCTTGTCTACTAAGATTATTTTCATCTTAACTGCGGTGCTATGCCTGTGTCATTTAGGCTTTACATTTGTAAATTACAGTGTGGTCTCCCTCTGACATAAATGAAGAACAGAAAGGTTTGCAGTTAACAGGAAATATTCATTCAGATTCAAGTTGAGTTCAAAGGATTCCCCCTTAGACTGGATCTTTGTTTTCTTACAAATCCTGGCCCTCACTGAGCCAATAATGTGTATTGATTGGATTTTACTGGCATATTTGCACTTGCAAATGGAAGCCTGTGTGTTATTTCATCCAGAAATAAAAGCTACAGGGTTTTGTGTCGGTCAGCTATATGAGATAAAAGAAAGTACACATTGGAAAATCCACAAATCTAAGCTAAAAGGGCCCATAACTGCTGTGTGTTATGCTAATCTGCTGAACAATTGATTATACTGCATGCTATCAAATGGCAGACTGAAGGGGATGAAATACATTTCCTTGTTGAAAAAATGTATTAAGCTAACTTGACACCCAAGACAATTTTCATTTTTAAGACTTGATGTGGCGGCCAACTTGCTACTGAAATTCTTTTGTCATTTCCCCCCCTGAGACAATCCTCATTCCGCCACTTGTATTATTAAGTTACTGTTTAGCTACTTGATTTAATTTGCCAATTTAGTTTAGTTTAGGGTATTTGACATATAGACTAATTTGCATAGTCACTGAAGGGACACAGAATTAGTTTAATTCAGCAGTGAACATATTTTACTGCCATGGTGGCTTGTCTGCCCACACGTATTGGCCATCTGGTGACACAATTTCTAAACCTCTCCCTACGAAAATTAGGCATAGGGTTCGCAGAGGGGATATTTTCCCCTAAGAACACATTTTATCACCCCAGTAATGTACAGGGGGTGGACACAATAACATAAGCACATTATTAACACAGTGTTAGGGAGTCTGATACAATAGCCCTGAAACAAATACTCCCTGTGTAAAGGCTATAATGATCCGTTTTAGTTACAGTTTTCAAGGCTGTATGTGTGTTGTTTTATACATTATACTGAAGGATATTCGTTTTATTGTATCCTACTGTATGTTTATGGGGGAAGGACAAGTTAGCACAATTTATTGCAGGGATGTTGTGTGCTTACTTGTGAAGACCTATAGAAACTTTTAAAATGCCCGACCCCTCCTGTAGCATAGCGTTGTTTTACCACTGAACCCTCAAGCATACATTTAGCCTAGATGTATATATAATTGAATTATTTAACAGCATAAATCCTGCTGTTTGACAAATGAGTCCAAAATAAGAATATTTAATTAATTTATAGTCTTCATGTAGTTGTAACCTTGTTAGCCAATTGCCCTTTTGTTCTTAAATCTTCAAAAGTGGATCAAACAATTGGGTTTTAAATAAAAAGGACAAATAATACAAATACTTACTGTACATCATAATGCAGACATGTGAATTGTTAAAAGTTAAAAGCTAATCCATTTTCACAATGGATGTTACCCTCCATTGTCAACGCAAACAACCTAACAAGGTTGTATAACTGTCAGTTGTATATACCTGAAATCCAGACTAAAATTGTGCTTTGCAGCAGTGGCCTGGCTTGCGTGCCTAACCGATCTCATTAACGGTTGGATAATTTTGGATAATTTTAGTTACAGCCTAGATGTTGCAAGTATTTGTATTAAGAATATCACGTGAAAAGACAGCTCCGTACACAGAGTTCACATTGAAGTGTTAAATGTGGAAGCCTTGGCGTGGTCAGACGCTTTTTTCACCTCTGCCACGTCCAAACACAAAAGGTCACATTGAAAAGACAACTGTAACCCCAGCCATTGACGCGCAGTGACGGAGAGGTGGTATTTGTCCGCTGCAGTGCTGTTCCTTATATTGTCAGAGATATAACCAGAGTGGCAAAACTCATTACAGAGATCACAAGTGATCTGAACATTTTCCTAGCGGGAGGCCTCTTCATAGGCGAACACCAGGCGAAACGCATCAGGAGGTGCTGGGGGAAATTACATCACGGTTCACCTACCATTTCAGTTTGGTGCTGTCCGATGGGATTAGCCGCACGGCTCAGAGCAGAGAGATCGACTTGTCAAACGACTAGGGGTCGTACCTTTTTTTGACAGTCTAACTTTAAACCATGCATCACCTCTTAAAGTCTGATCTGTTATCATGATGGCATGCTGTGTTTACTGGGTAGCAATACCCACAGCGTGACCTACGGTATTGCTTTGACCTCAGCCTGAAATATTTGATGTTGTAGGAAGTGGGGATTGTTCTAGGGTGCTTCAGTGTTACCAAAATGGTGGCCCTGTTAATGTCATGCTTGTGGGTCAGACAGTCAGGAGCCTAAATGGAATTTAGTAACTCTAGGAATGCTTCTCCCTTTGCCACACCCTGTGCAAACACTCTTATGTACAAATGCATCTAATTTAATTTTAGATTTAGTATTTTAACTCAAAGAGCGTCTTGAAAAACCCACAAAATGTTGTCTTTTGTAATACACGTGGCAGGAATCGTATTACAGGAGTTAAATTCTGAGTGGATTCACTTCATTCAGCTATATAACAAAGTAAAAGGCTGCCTGTGTAACAGCTATGTTGCTGTCTCTTTGGAAAGATAAAAAAAAAAAAATCACAAAATAGAAAAATGGATTTTCTATTTCTAGAATTCACTCAACTGTGTAAACACGGTTTTGAGTATTTTCTTTTGCATTTTAAGCGAGAGCTAGGTTTTGCCGTGCTTTTCCTTGAAGCCACTACTTGGTTTTTTCCCTCACATGATCCTCTGGTGTCAGAGCGACCTTACAGTTGGCCTGATTTTGCTGTCAAAGTCTCAGAGGTCTTAGTAAGCTTAGACATATTGTGGTCTACGCAAGAGATGGCAAAGAAATATAAAAAAGACATTCTGGGGAAATGTTTTATCAGCTTTTTGATACAGTTACAACTTTGCCATTGAATTTTTGTAAAACCTAAGAAATATTAGTAGCTTGTTATGCCTAATGTATATCTAGAAGTCTTTATAAGGTATGGGCCTTGGTGGTTAGATTTTTTATTAGTGTCTCAGGTAAGGTTCGGATGTGCAGGTATTGCCCACAGTCAAGGTTTCCACAGGCAGTCTCTGAGGTAGTGGGGTTTTTTTCTGTTCCCGCCTCAAAGAGCACTGCACTTTAGCACATCTACATTTAGCAAACCTTCCCCATCAAGAGGTAAAAACGGCACAGAGGGTTCTAGACAATTTGAAAAATTGTACTTTCCCACCGGAGCACTTAAGCTCAGATCTGTGTCATTATTAACTTGCACCTTAAGCCACAGATTCCTCTTTTATAACGTCAGAGACCAATACCCCGAACTCAGTTGGCCTTATCTGCCATGTACCCGAAATCCCAGCGATAAGTGAAGGTGTAACTCTTAAAAGGCTAAATGAAGTTGAATGGGAGGAAAGGGAAATGACTGGCTTTCTTCTCCATTAGCACTCAAATTAATCCACTGATTTCTCCTCTATAAATTTATGAGGCACTGATGCTATAATAAGAAGTTTTATGTTGAATATTTCATTTCCTTAATTATTTTGGGTTAGCTTTCTAGTCAGTCGGTTGAAGTCCATTTGTTACTCCCTGCTATGAATGGTTAATGAAGTGAAAAGGACTGAGATTTCCTGCTCAGATGACTGTTTAGCTTTGGTCAGTTATTTAGTTATTTATTGAAGCGTAGTCAAAACCACCACATGTTCCACTTGCAGGACAATCATCACCTGATGCTTATCATTTAATACCTCTTAACTTAATGTTAAGACTGGGCTGTCTTAACATTAAGTCTAGCCTAATTCTAAGTGTGTACTACGCATATATAATAGTAATAAGAAAGCACTTTGGAAATCACACTTCTTTGTTTTAATCTGACAGTTCTAGTTTTGCTAACCTTGGATACTAAATTCTCATTTCCACACAAAATGTCATATCATTTCTTTTCTTTTCACTTTGATGTGTTCACTGTTTTGGTCAACAGAGGGTCCTTATCTTTCATTGTCAGTCAAGCCATTGTTGAAGAGAGAGACCCTGCAAATGCAAAATGGCACGAGTGATGGATTAGTCTTTTATTTGGCAGGCTTGCCAAGGCTTTGTGTTTGGGACAAATGGGAGAATTTTTATGTGCAGCGTGTTTTTAGGTTTGTTCTGCGCATTTAAAAGAACTGTTGCTGCAAAAATTACCTTCATTTATGAATGGGTGATAACAATTTGACTGCAGATGAACTCAATTCCAAAATGGCAATGTCTGTTGGTTAAATTAAGACTCTAAAACATTTAGTTACTTTATAAGATAATGAAAAGACGTGACATATTTAAGTCTTGTGTTGTTGTAAATGTGAGTCTCACTACATCTTAAGTTTAATAAAGGGTATTAGATATATATTTTAGATATCCAATGTCTGGGTATAATCATGTAACTATTTTGATGCAAGGGGCTAGCTCATAATTTGTGGTTTATTTCCTTTTAGCAGTAGAAGCAGCCTTCTCCAGCAGATGTCCTTTTGATTCCAGCAAAGTGATGCACTCTGGTGCAAAGCTTGGGGAGATTTCCTAATGAGAGCTATTAACAATGGTGAAGTTGGTTTGTGTTTTTCAGCGCATCCCTTTGTGTTCGAGTTGTTCTTCGTGCATGCCAATGGGAAATTATTAGAATAATCAAATGCTTTATTAGGGTACCGCCGGTTTGCTCTCTGGAACAACGATTCCAGAGAGAGATATGAAGCACCACACAGAATCATATGTGGTTGTTTTTGTGTGGTTGAACATATTGACTTTTAAAATCCACAAAGCTTTGAGTGTATTTGAAAAGCAGTCAACACTTTTCACTGTGGCCTAGTTAGATTACTTATCTCCTTGAGTGCTAGGGCCTTATCCTTATCCTGAAGCAGAAATATATTGAGGGAAAGCATCTGGAAGGCTGTCTTGTCAGAGACAAAGTGTTGCCTCCTCAGGTTGGGAGAGACTGCTCCGTGGGGCTTTTATTAGGAACTTCTCACTGAAAGTTTTTCAGATTTATCAAAGTGTCCCTGGTACACAGCATGCTTACTCCATCTGAGATACTGCAGAAAGTAGTGGTGCCTGTTTGGGTCATCGTACACTGCATGTCTGTGTGCATAGTTTTCTATTTGGTTTGATGCTGGTTTTGGAACCACATCTCCTTTGACTTTCCATCTCAATGGTAATGTGTGCTTTAGAGGAAAAACTCACCCTAAAACACTTAAAAAGACTCGATTTGGCATTGTGCTGTTAATTTCTGTACACATTTGACTGTTTGGTGATAATCTTTCTTATTCTCTTAAAATGACCGGATGTAAACTGCTGTGGGAAAACAACCGTAGTTTGCATCACACAATTTTAAAGAGCAGATAAAGACCAGGTTCAAAAACATTATGGGGAAATTACTTTATAAGAACAGCAGACATATCAAGTTTCTCCTCTCACAATAACATCCCATCACAGGATGCATTGTAGAAACAGCTTGCATCATTGCGGATCTGTTGACAATAGTCTGTGAAATGTAACACTGCTGAACAGCTGGTCACAGCACACCACAGCATTTGTTCTTTCTCCACACTGACTTTTCCTTGATTGGAGAAGTAACTAGGCTGCTTTTGCTGTCACCCTCTCCACTTACACAAAAGGTGAGACATCTTAAGATATCCTTGTCTCTCGTAACCTTTTAGTATACTTGAAGGAAACTGTTGAATGAGATTTTTGTTGTGTGCTCAGGTGGCTTTCTGTTCCAAAAATGCACCTGACAGTAATCTCAGTGGAATGATCATTGATCAAAAAGACAAATAGAGGGCTGAAAATTAGACCGGGGGGAGATGTATTCAGGTGAGAAAAGAAGGGAATTGAACCATGCAGGCTTTGGAGGAGGGAGTGAATGACACTGAAGGTCACCCGCTAAGACACGTTTGGACAAATGGAGCCAGCATCCATATCATTGATTGCCAACTTACCCTTTGAAGTTGCACAGAGTTTCATCGAATCCCTTGTCTTGCGCACTGTTCTTGGCCCTGCTATATTCCTTGCCACCCATTGGGGATCTAGAGCAGCGACTATTTTTCCTCAAGAGGAACTGTGCAAACATTAGGCATGCAAGATAAAAAAAATAACAACAACGCTACGTCACTTGGGCTCGCTCTCTCCTCTCACAAACATTACCGCCTCCCGTATTGCATATTTACCTCAGAGAGACTTGGTTGAGCCTTCTGCTTCTTTGATTTCATTGCCACACCCCCTACCCCTCACTGAGTGGAGTATGCAAGGAAGTCACTCTCCGGAGAGGTTCAGGGAGCGCAGGGAGCCAGAGGGTGGAGAGGGGGCACAGTGCTGTAAAGTGCCTCAATGTCGCTTCATTTCCCCATTTTAATTGGGCTATCTAAATGCACCCCCGGTTTGTCAATACCCGCCAGGGTCCCAGATAAAAATGATTTGTCTCATGCATTCGGTGACACGCTCTGCTGTTCCCCTTAGAGAGCGTGTCCCGCCAGTTGTCAGCAGCAGAGTGTAATGGAGAGCGCTCGTTGTTTTTGATTTTCAACGAGTAGCAGGAAAATAGGTGCCTTCCTCTCTCAGTTCTACCCGTCTTGTTTCTTTTTGTCGTACTCATTCTGTCTGTAACTAATGCGTCAATATCATACAGGCACAACCACCTCTGTGGACGCAGGGACACGTGTACAAATTCACATGCTCTACACACTTAGACACGCGGGCACTCTCCGAAGGTCAGCACCGTGAAGCCAATCTTATCGGTGTTTTTATGTGCTCTGTTTCCCACTGTCCTTGTCTTTTCACACCTCCTGTCGCCATGTGCCATCACCTTCCCTCTCAGCGCTGGAGCTAGTGTTATCTGCAGACTGTCCTGAGAATAAATTCAGGGCCAAAAGTGTGCCCTTGGTGTTTGGACTGTTGAGCAGACCTATGATGCTCACACAATGTTCGCCATTTTCATACGTTTTTTGTGTGGCTCAGAGATCCATTACTTTGCATGGTAACTGATTTGTGCTTATCTATCTACTCTGTGCAAATGCTCCTCTTTTATTCTCTTCACTAATGGGTGATAAACATAATTTGGTGGCTTTCATAAAG
Organism: Nannoperca australis; assembly: GCA_036023655.1. Taxonomy (NCBI): domain Eukaryota; kingdom Metazoa; phylum Chordata; class Actinopteri; order Centrarchiformes; family Percichthyidae; genus Nannoperca; species Nannoperca australis. Next base: position 20,807 of record JAVQJD010076714.1, read on the forward strand.
GAAAATGACATATAAAGTAGTATAATTATATAGCTTTCACATGCTTCTGGTGTAGATTAAGCTATCCCTGTAATTTATCTCATCCTAGATCGCAGGCTGAGGTTAACTGTTACATCGATAATTTGCATGTAACCTATGTTTATAAGGTATAATATGATCCGCGTGTGATATAGACAGCACCACGATTGCAATCTGGAGGTAAATTAGCTAACAAACAGACAATGTCAGTAGCCAAGCCTCAGTAAATTGTGAATTGGGCTGGGGATTTTAAGCTAACAGGTGTTGCCCAGCTGTGCTTTTGGACATGATGACATAGTGCTAGTCTTAAGAGCCCATCAGCAGCAGCACACTGACTTTCACAGCTCAGTGTTTACGACACAGGTCAGCATTTTTTCGCTGGCATGCAGCCAGAACTGTGTTTATCAGCGACCCCTCTGAATGGGAAGATAAAGCATGTTTATTTGGATGCCATTTAAAGGATGTATTTAAAAAATCATGACTTTATATGATAGATAATAATATGTTGATGTGATGTTATAGGAGTGTAGACTGTAGTGTTTCAAAATGCAGTAAATACAGTGTATTCATGTAATGATACACATCATTTATTCAGTCAATGTGTGCTCTTTTGACATTGGACCAAGAATCTTACTTTCTTACCTCGAAGCTGAACCTTGTTAAAATGTTTTGGCAGACGTGTTAGGTGTTGCAGACCGTTATATTGATAAAGCCCAGGGCCAATGTGATTCATCCCATCCTACAGCAGGCAGGTGCAGTTTCCCATCAGATGGTGACGTCAGCTACCACAGAGGAGCTGAGGTCAATGCCTGGCTCGATCCAGGTGTTCCTCACCTGCAGATAACCCTGCAGCTGCGCAACAGATTTTGTACATAAAATAATTCCAAAATAAAGCCAGAAAAGCCTGAAAAATCTCACAAAATCAAGCTTTCACTTGAATTTATGAACTGGATAGTAGTTAGCAGACTGGCTTCTTCAGATTGAAGAGGTTGTCAATCTTTTTTTCAGTCTAATGAAATCAGCGGGGATGGGTGGTTGTCACAATGTTATAAATTGTCAGACTTGGTAGGGGGTGTTTCCAAATCTATTCAAGCTCTTGGGGGGTGGGGCAAAAGATAAGTCCTAAAACTGCCTGAGCTACAAAACTCAGTTGAGGCAACTGCTTTAATCTCACATAGGGGGTTACTGCTAGACTCCATCTGTGTTTTGAGTTTTACATTGCACTTAAATGAGATTACACTAGAGATGAAATGGCGCATTGTTGTGCAACTGTCACACTACATTACTGTAGCTCACAATTAATTTTGCAGTTAAAACCACCAGCCAATAATTTTTTACTTCTACCTTTTACCACTGTGGGATTTGTTCAGCAATTTGATCTCAGATAAATGTGAAATTTGAGTTGGCACAGACTCTTTTACACCCACAAAAATACTTTTTCTTCTCTCCTCAGGGGTGTGTGGGTGTAATAATTATTCTCCAGAAGGTTCCCTTTCAAACTCTTATGAGTTTGTAAGGAATGAGAGGTTTCCAAAATGTCCAGATTGGTTGTTCTCCTTTTTGTCCATGGTGCATGCTTGAGAGATCACATTTTTTTATTAGTACAATTATTGCTAAAATATATTTACATGTTAGGCCGTACAAATGTAATTACTTTTTTATCAGATGAACCACATCATATTTGTTCTAAACTGGAAGAATAGTAAAAAATAAAATAATTCTTTCTCTTGCTCAAAGTCTGTTGTGTGCACAGATCTACAGCCTCCAGTAAAATCAGACTGTCTCCCACTGTTAACAACAAAGAGAAATGCAGAAGACATTGCAGTTCGCCATTTCCTTCAGCAGAGTTTAAGCCTAGGAGACATTCAACATTGCTGCTTTTAGTGGAAACCCTCATACTCACTCTGAATATCTTTTGCTATGTTAATTTCTTTAAGGTATTGTGCTGTAGCAGCAGTACTGCCATGTTTAGATTCATTAGGAAAGGAGTTACACTAACCGACAGTGTGGCAATAACAAAGGTTTATTTTCCCCTTTCAGGTAGTACTAACATAGTATGTTATAGCTGTAAGGTATAATTTAGTTATTAATGCAACATGGTATTATATGTGGCTTCATCTAAAAACATTTGTCCCGGACTAGGTCATGGCTTGCAGCGTCAGCAATGCCACTGATGTATATATGAAAAAAACATCATTACGTCGAGGGCAAAACATTGTTGAAGCTTTGCTGGATGAGTCAAGTTACAGTCCACACAGTATTATTGGGATAAATGAGCAAACATCTCCCCAAGGTCCCGAGGCTCTGTGATCTATTAAGGCACTGTCGTCTCGGATGGTGAATCTCAGAGAGCGAGGGAATTTTTAGGGAAGAGAATGGTTGTGCTGACGTCCTCTCTGAGTGCAATCCCTTGTCCTTGTAGGATGGAATAGAAAAACAGCACCAGAGGCTGACTTGGCTGTTCCTCTGAGCTCTGTCATAAATCCAACTGAACATTTCTGAACATCTGTTGTGGATGATTAGCTCCATTGCTAGAAGAGTTTGACCGGAGGGAGTGAGAACCAGTGTGTTTGGGAGCTGTGTGTGTGTGTGTACACTCAACGCCTTTCTGATTTAAGAATGGGGATTTTGCATATTTATTTTCTTCCTTTTTTTAAGCATGAGAGAGAGAGAGAAAAATATTTTTTCAAACAAGTTCATTATCCACAAATCATGTTACAGGACATCTTATATTAGCGTAGTCCCCTGGAAATGCTTTTTGTTTCAAGGTCACACTTTGTGAACCCCTTAGTTTCAGCTATAATGACATGGCAAATTGATTTTGAAATACATGCAGGGGTTTCATTACAAAGTAGAATTGGGGATGTTGGAAATGCCAGATAGCCTGCCTTTCTTTTGTTTTTTTGTCAGGTTTAGGATAAGCCTGGTGCATATGAGCTGACATTAGGTCACATTCCTCTGAAAGGTGGTCAACAGATAAGACATAATGAAGTCTTTAAGCTGCACACATCACGTCACGCATACTCGTACCCCCACCCATTATTTCTACATGCAGGTGAAATACAAAAGTGTCTCTCATTGGTCAGGGTTCACAAAGGTAAGGCCCTGCAGCTTCCTCCCTCTTCCCACTGAAATTTGACACCAGTGACATCACATGGTGGGTTTGGCTTCTCCCAGTCACTCCCTGAATACCCGCTCAGTGTGTGAACGACGCTCTGGCTCAGAAGGATCTCTCCCCAAGCCACATTGCTCTAAAGCCACAGCTGGAAATGTATTGCTGGAGAGCCACCAGACAGTTCCTCTGTTTTAATGAAATGTTGTGAATGGAATAACTGAACAGGAGCTGGAGACTACTTTCTCTGACATTTTTTCACAAGACATTGTTCAGGAATAATTTTTTCGTGGATACTGCTGGATTTTCTTCTCTAGGATTTGGATACACTCTCTCTCTCGCTCTCTCTCTCTCTCTCTCTCTCTCTCTCTCTCGCTCTCGTGCTCTCTCTCGCTCTTGTGCTCTCTCTCTCTCTCACTCTCTGGAATAAGGAATATAAGGAATTTGTTTTCAAGTCTATCTAATTGACATGCATGGGTAAGTGTGAAGGAAAATTAAGAAAACTAAAGTTACTACTTCTTAAAAGCAGATGAGGCACAGGTGCATTTTTTGAAATTGGCTGGGCTGTCCTAGACTCTGACTCTCTAGACTGTCTCTTTATATGTCTGTCCTTTTGCAGCATGTGTTATTTTTCATCTGGGGATATACCTTCTTTAACTTGCCTCTTTTAAAAAAAAAGTAACAAAATAAGTTGATGTGTTACAGTTCAATGGTCAGGTATTTTCTTACTATTCTTTTGTCCCCTTTACTTTTGTCCTTGCTCACTCTTGCTTGTTAAGGCAAAACAATAGTTTAACCTCGTCTTGGCTTAGCTCTATTGGCTGGCTCTCTGGCAAATTGCCCTGTCTGGTGCGAGCCCTCCCCTACGTATTCAGAGGACTTTGAATAGAAGGGCCATAGAATGTCCCCTAGCTACCGCTGCTAAGGTGAGGCACCCTGCCGCTCTGCTGCATTAGGCCTACACTGAGGCCAAACAACCTGTTTTTCCAGTTGTCTTTATCTCCCTGGGCAATCTGGAGGGTAAAGTTTCAGCAACAAGAATTCCAGTTAGGAGACACTGAAAAGCTTTGAAATCCCAGATAATTGTAAAGGGGAACTTTTGGAGATCACAAATTATGACGTTTGGAAACGGTTTGTGCCTGGCTTTCATCAAAGTATAACCTGTAATACATGTTTCTCAAAGTGTGATTTAAATGTTTAAAGTGTGCTTTTCTCTCACTGATTATCAGCTACATCTTAGCTGAACGAAATCTTTGGGAAAGACTTTTTGAACCTTCATTTCAACAAAGAATAACCAGCTCTAGATGTCTGTTTCAGCTGTAATGATTTTGTTTTTTATTACAACATAAAACTTTTATATGCTTGGATGAGAAACTTTTGGACTGACTTCATCTTGTTCTTAGTCACAATAAATGTGGCAGTTGTTGCACAATACGTTTGTTGCTCAATACAAGGAGCTGGTGTCAGTGGAAAAAAATATCCTTTTTGCAACTTGCTCTTTTCCATCAAAGCTGTCTTAAGCTTTCAAAGAGCGTAGTTTAGACAACATGTCTGTCTCATTTTGTTTGGCCTTTGCAAGGGCTAGATTTCCCCATGGGTCTGTCTCACTGCAACTTGTGTGTTTTCATTTTTAGTTGTACCCAAGCTTTGGGCTTGCTTATTATTTATTTATTGGTTATACTTTTCCTTTTTAGTTAATGATTCAGGAGTACATCCCTCACATCCCCTAACCCAGACTTGATTAAAAAACGACCTTGAGGCGAAACTCAAGATGGACACGTTAAAATGTCTGTTCAGCTGCCCGGTAGCATAAACAAACAAGACGAAAGAACCATCAGCCACGGCCATTTGTTCAAACACAGCCAATCCCCGTCCACACCGGATGACCTGTAGGTCGTCCTCCTTCACCTCCACCGCGCAGGCCACTGACCCTTCATTCCACTTTTACGACTGTGCTGCAGTCACTTCGTCACCAGTAATGTTCCAGAGAAACATTAAGGGATGTCTAGAAAGTGACCTGAGGGGAAGAAACTACGGCCATTTGTATACCACTGCTCCTTATTGGATTAACTGACCATACATACATAATATCCGTCACTTAAACGACTGCTCTGGCTGAGGTCTTTCCTTATGAATAAATTGCTCTGTGTGGAACAGTCAATCACTCAATCTCTCCCCATCGGATTCCTTAAAAGTAATTATGGGCTGAGCATATGGATTTTTCCATACAACTTGATTTCTCATCATCGTTGAATTGGGTGATGTGTAATGGCCTGTTAACGCATGATGGATCTGCTTAATCACTCTAGTCTCAGTTGGGACATGAAAGAGGTTGCTTACAATCACAGATCAATGTCTCTGAAGGCGATTGTGTCAGCGGAGCCAGACATTTGTCTGACGCATACTGTAAGCAGACAGAAAACCTACTCGCTTTGTTCGGTTATTAAAGTTCAAAGCTTTGATGCTGTAGCGTAGACGTGTTTATGATTACGTCTCAGGCGTTGAAATGCCAGCAGAGGGAAGTTTCTCATTTGTTTTTGTGTCAGGAGTTGTTGCCTGATGGTGACAGGGTCATGAGTAGTTGTTTTATGAATGCAAAGCCCAATTGTCAATCATCAATACTAAATAACATGTTTATGCAGCTAGGGGTGAGTGTGCCAGATATGTCCTGCGTAATGTGCGTTGTCAATCAGCCTCCACCGCATGTGTGATGTGTTGGCTGTTCTCATTGCCCCTTTTTGGTCTCAGTTGTGACACTTCTTTCTTGCAGACAGTCGCTCATTCATTGTGACAGGTGCTGAGGAGACGGTTGAGGGAAAAAAGGCCTTCTTTAGCGCTCAAATCCCCAGTGTTTTGACAAGAATGGTTTTCCTCAGCTGCCCCAAGCAGGAGAGCACATGCGATTGAACTAGCTCTATGCTTATGCTTGACATCTTCACAAGCTACACGCGTTAAGGTTTTGACACAAGATCATATCCAAATTAGCAGATGGGTTTATTTTTGAGAAGGTGATTTTTTGTTGATGATTGGTGATGAATAAAAATTGTCCAACTGCATCTGTGGCAGTGGAGCTGCAAGTGGATCACAGTGCTCAGGCTTAGTTTGTATTCAGCTCTTGCCATACCTTCAGTCCTTTCCTGTTTCCTTTTTTACATTATATATATTCTATTCTGCATCTTAAACGTATCTGGCTGTATTTTATGCACCAGTTATAGCTAGCCATCAGAGGTCTATTTTGTGCTCATAGCCTTGCACCTTTCATTTAAACCTTAGGTCTATGCATTACAGCCATGGCTTTCTCAATGGTAACACAAATCTGCTTTGTCAGAGAGGACATTTCCCTCCTTGCACAAAACTCATTTCAATTCCACATCATCCCATTACGCCTCCACATTGATTGAAATAGCCTCCATTTTCAGGGGCAGCTGCATTTTTTGTACTCTGTATGTATGACAAGGCCAAAGCATATATTTTCGTGTGTGAAATCTGCAGCGATGCAACTTGGAGACATACATTGGCCATGGCAAATACAATTTCTGCCAGGCAATAAGCTTCTTTCTAAAAAAAAAAAAAAAAGAAAAGAAAATCAGGGATCACTGTTGTTGCTCTCTTGCATGATACCATTCATTTCCATGATATATCACTGAATTACTGCATGATACGCTGCTAATATCTTAATCAAAGGGAATTAAAGGTCACAGCTTTACCTTTCTCTTCAGTAAACTGTGAAGCTATAAAGCAAATAAAGGTGAATGTAAGCTTGATTTATTTGGTTGTTGGTTCTGGGAGTATAGTTATGTTGCTGATTTATCCCTCTGCCTCCAGCACCACCCTTGTTTGCTCAGTCTCCCAATTTTTTCAAATGCCTGGCTTAGACACAACATTCTACTTGATTACTTTATCAGCTCCCCTGTCACTTCCTCCAAAGTTGTGACTTCTTTTTCAGCAGTCCTCTGCTGCTCATCTGAAATAGCAGCAAGTAGGACTGGCTCTCTCTCACTATCACTAAGATGGAATAGAAAGGAATAATTAATCTTGACAGCCTTGTCAAGATACCAATCTACAGACTTGGACGTACCCACACTAGCATCTGAGAGTATGGCACGCGTGTTGCTTGTTCTACAGTGGAATGTATTCAGCTCCGATATAACGTTTGGCTTCTGTTCATTTTGTGGTTTGTCCGGAAACGCAGGCAATGACTTTTCCTCCTGCAGGACTCTGAGGTCCCTGGCTTGTTTTGGGAAGATGGATGGAGATTCATTTGGTTTCATTACAATGCCTGACTTATTTATAGCCTGCCTGTGCAGCGCCTGTTGGCCCACTGTGGCCCTGTAAGGATGCTGGGGGCTGAGGCGTTGATGAAACATTCCTGTGTCCAGGGGGTTTTCTCTGAGGACAGCACTGCTTGCTTAAGGGAGGGCAGAGGGGTGACAATGCAAGAACCATGGGCAAGGCCACTGAAATCTAATTCCACTAGCACTTCCTAGCTACAGCATTCCTGTTTGAAAGCTTTCACCTAACAAAAACATTGCACTGTGAGGGTGTTGGGCTATGTAATGATGCCCCATAACCCAACAGCATGGGAGAACGCATATAATGTGATCTGGTCCTAAAAAAGTAGTTACCACAAAAATGGAAGTGGGAACTTGCTTCGAAAAAATTGCTTCCCTAAATCACACTTTCATATTTTGCTTATGCCCAGTTTAGAGTTTGTAGTTCCACAGCACCAATCCCAAACCTTTATCTGGATCTCCCCCTTCAGCCTCAGAGATTACTGCTTCACAACCCTGGAGCAGGGATGCTGTCTGCCTGGTAATTTGATGGCTAATCCCCTGCCTCTTCCCTACAAATCTCTTCCCTGATAAAGGGGTTGCTTCTACATTAGTAAACATGGGAGACTTGGCTGCCTAGGCTGACAGTCAGACAGGAGGACTGGTTGAGGAAAGGGGAAGTAGAGGAATAACCAGTTCCCTCTTTATAGTTAATAGGAAAGCCCCTTTGACTATCATGCTTGAAAACTCAACTTAAATGCCAATATGAACATTTAAACCACGTGCATGCCTTTAAGCTAACCGATAAGGCGATCTAATATTATGTTTGATTTAAATAATGCATGGTACATTTTTGCACATGTTGGTTCCTTCATTAAGGCCCATGTTGCTCATTATCCCATGAGGCTAGTTGTTTTAATGGTTTGAATGGGAGCTGTGTTGTGCTTTACAGAGTTAGTCTCCATACAGTCCATACATTGCCTTTTGACCCCAATATGTTACCCTAATGATCACTGCGCTTCTGCCACAGCTAAACACGTTTGCTCACTTAAAAGGAATTCACATCCTCAGATCTTTCTTCACAGGCTTTCACTGGGCTGTATGCACCGACTACGTGACCAGGCATTGCTAGATTGCAGGTTGCAGTCCGCATAAAAGTTTTACTAGCGAGAGTTAGCCTATGGGCGACGGCCCCTACATGATTTCTGTTTCCTGGATGGCCTGGGAATCAAAGCTGACGCCTTCAGTCCAAACATGCTCAACTAAGTTTAACAAGTCCAGGCAAGATAGCATTTAAGCAGTCTATGGAATGACTTCAGCTTGATGACTACAACATTGGCTGTGATGGCTTTTCATTTGTTGACCTGACAGAGGCACTTTAGGCGTCGGGGTGGAACCGGAGGGGTGAGTGACAGGTCCTGTCCCTGCATGTCTTTCTGTATGTGTAACTGCCTGGTGTTCAGTCTAATCGTTGTCAGAGAGTGAGATGACATGTCAGGAAGAATTTTGGGATATATCTGTTTTCAGCACATCACAGACCAGTCAAGCAACACGACCATACAAATTGACTGCAGTGAGGGCTCCCAAGTTGCGTGTTTTTGCATTTTTATTTCACTTGGTAAATCATTTGCAAGCACAACACTTCTACCCACACATCCTTGAACAACATATAAGGTTATTGGTGGGTCAAAAGTTAAGTCATAGCACCAGCTCTGGTGTTATCTTGGGTTCTTAATTCATTTTCAGCATGTTATTGTAATTCCTGAAGTGACCTAACATGACATAAGTTTTACAGATTTTTCCATAAATAGTATTTTCTGAAAAAAGCATCTCTGGCATTTTCCCTTATAATTTCTGCTCTTCTTATATAGAACACTTGATCTAAATACCAGTTTGTTTGACTGGATGTATTCGCGCTCTTGTCTGGATTGTTTTATGATTTTATTTTACTATTTGATTAGTCAGTAAAATCCTTTGAATCACAGTAAACTCAGAATTTCTCTAACTGAATGTGTCCAAGAGATGTGTGTGTGTGCACGCACGCTGTGTGTCTTGTTAGTCAAGCTGCAGAACAGTGACTCTACACTGGTGGTAATTGATAGTCTGGAGGATGTCTCAGCTGCAGGTAAATCCTATCTGCAGCTTCACTGTGAGGTAGAGGGGTGGAGTAGGTGAGTATAAATAAGTCTTCCAAGGACTAAGGATTTCAGTATAACTAGAGGTATGGTGGGGGAGAGGGGGAAGAGAACATGGCACAGCTGAAAGACACGGTGAAGGTGGGAGAAATGTTTAATATGGCAGAGGTTTTCCTTCGCAGACAGTTGACATTTCTTCAGCATTGCACAGGCTTTAATGTACATTTAGGCTGACTTTTTCTCAAGAACATTGCGCTGAAGAACAGTGTATCACTTACATATTCATATCCATTGCTTGCCTAGTACGTGAACTTAAGTGTGGAGGCTTAGGTGTGGCTTTTGCTCTTTTAGAATGCTTCCATCAGATTGACAGAGTGAAATTCAGTCCTGTTCTTTGCCCAGGGAGACGTACTGGAGAGACGAAGCAAAGGAGAGCAAATAGGAGGGAGAGAGCGCGTGCGAGAGAGATTGGTCCCAGCGAGAGATTCATAGGTAGTAATGAGGGCGTTGGTGGAGTGCATGTTGTCGTGTTGTGGCTCCGGCCTGTCAGTATAATGGACCTTGCTAGTCAGCTGGCAATCGATTGTACTGCTCACAACCTCGTCTGCCTGTTGTTCTTCACTCTTCCTGTCTGTCAACCTGACACCCAGAGATGGAGGACGAAGCAGAATCTTCTCCCAGACGACAGATACAGTGTCCAGATACTTTCTCATTACCTGTAAGGTGGCCTGAGGAGAGGTGTGGATGAAGGCAGGTCTGACTCTACATTTCTGGCCAAGGTAACTTGGAAAGCCTCAGGAAAAACATCCTGATACATTGCTGTTTAATTTTGCTTATGAATGGTTACTGGAAGCATTAAGTTGGTTTATAACTTTTTGAACATGTTTTAAGGGGATGCCTTAAAATGTCTTGTTCTGTTTGCCAACCCAAATATATTCAATTTATGGTGATTTATAACAATGATGGAAAAGAGAATATATGACGTATTTTATTCATTTTAAGCTGAGACCAACAAATGTTGGTAATTTTTACTTGATTAACTGTTTGTTGTCAATTTTCTATCGACAAGAAGTTTTTGGAGCATCTGCCTCTGTTACCAATACAAAATACAGTTTACTGCTCTGCTTAAATCATGTCGGACAAAATGTTGGATTAGGCACTCAGTAAGGACAGACAATGCCAGGTTAGTGGTGAGTTTAGAGTCTACATCTTAGCTCTATAGCACAGTTATAGTTTGTGGGAGTACTGTACTTGTCTGATGAACATGGACTAAGCTGAGAATCCCGGTTTCTCCTGCCCTTTATCGACCGGCCCCTGCCTATTCCGCACACATCTCTTTTACATTTTAAATCCTCAGGCCTCCGGAGAGCGATGGGGATATATGGTTCCATCTGCTCCAACAGACTGGCTCATGGCTCAGACAGAGAAAGAGACAGAGAAGGAGACATGAGAGAGAGAGAGAGAGAGAGAGAGAGAGGTGGGGGAGGAGGAGGAGGAGGAGGAGGAGGAGGATACAGGGTCGGAGAGAAACACAGACTGACTGAAAGACAAGAACGGCTTATTAGAATCGGCCTCTTTTCACTAGTTAGACAGGAGGTAAGAGGATAGCCTCAAGGAATAGAAGGCAGGACATTTAGTTTGGGCTTGGGGATGTCCCCCCCCCCCCCACACATTTGCAATGGCAACTAGCCCATGTTGAATATGTTAGGCCTTAACTGTTTCAGGTAGACCAGGAGTCTTGGTTTTTCTTTGTGTAATACAGGATCTTTTTTTTTTTTCAAGATAAGTCTGAGAATGTTTGTGTGCCTTTTTTAAATAAAATTTAAAAAACATCTCATCAAGGGGTCCTCCTTTGTAAATACAACCGTAGGCTTCTCCCCAAACACCATCAGGTACAGTGTTTCTGTTTCCCACCGCAAATGCTTGATTGTATAGGAAGTGCTTTTCCCAGCCCTCTCTGAGTTATTCTAACCCTTCCCTGTGTCAACACTGGGTTTGTTGTTCTGGACCACTGAGGATTGTTTTCCCTGTGTATTTTACATGCTCTGTTATTAGGTGAAATAATAAAACCACTGTGTAAATATACAGTTTAATGCAAGCGTTTCAGCTCTGAATGAAAACAAACAAGCCCCAAACCATCCGGTATGACATGAAAAGTCTTGGACATTGTGTCAAAAATGAATGCAGGCTACAACTGCTTGTCCTCACCTCTGTGTTTAGTGGTGGTATGTTCTAAGGGAATATTGTTGGAACAGTTCGTCAGAATTAGATTTGCATAAAAGGATGTGGTGAGATAAGGGGCTATTTTCATGCTTGCAATTAGCCAAGCACAGACTATCCACCCAGTGCCCATGAGCGAGTGAATAACCACTTTCTTTTTACTAATAGCCAATGGTAGCAGTCTGGCTAATCCTTCCACAGCCAATTAGACCTTTGCTAACATGGCAAATCCTGTAAACGGAACTGTAAACGTGTGTACAAAGTCGGGGTGTGCTCTATGGATAATACAACCAGATGGAAATTTCTGTTTTTGCTAATCCTGTGAATTTTATACCTGGCAAATTATGTGACCACATTGATGAAATGAATGAATAAAACCAGTATTGTCTTGAAGAAGTTTTGCTCATTGATGTGCCTTTCCTCCAATGACTCGACATACAGTGGGTATGGAAAGTATTCAGACCCCTTTAAATTTTTCACTCTTTGTTTTATTGCAGCCATTTGCTAAAATCGAAAAAGTTCATTTTATTTCTCATTAATGTAAACTCAGCACCCCATCTTGACAGAAAAAAACTCAAATGTAGAAATGTTAGCAAATTTATTAAAAAAGAAAAACTGAAATATCACATGGTCATAAGTATTCAGACCCTTTGCTGTGACACTCATATTTAACTCACATGCTGTCCATTTCTTC
>JAVQJD010076715.1:0-10494 GCA_036023655.1 Nannoperca australis
ACGGGGGCAGCAGGAGCAACCACAGATCCAGACTCTACAGCGCCGGAGGCAGAAATACCTATACATATAAATGGGTTCAAAACATGGAGAAGGAGCTGCAGATTACTTATAAATCCTGAATGACTGATTTTTTGGTCACCTGTTCACCAGGATTCTGATGTGACAATTACATGTAGGGGGAAATGACTCAACAGCAAGCGCCAAAACAAGGTCCCTCTGATGTAGATCACTTCAGGTGGCTGACTGCTGAGCGTTACAAAGCTACAGGAGGCCAGCAGCACATTTCCAGTAGCCCTTTCAATATGTACAGTACCTAATGTGGCAATCCAATGAACTGCGAGGGTGGGACAAGGAGAAGACTAGGACAGCGATACAGGACAAACACCACATACCAGTATGAATTTCTTTGACATGGAGGAGCCAGGTCAGAGCACCTTTGTTTTAATAATGTTAAAATGTGTCAAAATAAGATTTGTGGGGATTTTTTATTTTAGAATATCTGTCTTTAGCCTTAACTTCACATACAAGACCAGCATGTGTTAATAAGTTATCAACAGTTGGTGGTCACAAACAAGACATTTGTTCATTTTATTTCAAATCCTGCAATGTTAATATATGATCTTAGGCTATTTGTTTATGTAATGTTCTTCTGACATTAAAATGATTTACAGTAGGACATCAATATGTTGTTAACTGTAGTTAATGTGCTACATGAAACTGGTTAACACTATAGATTATCAATTACAAAGCTGAAATTTAAATAATGGTTAAATGTCAAATATGAATATCTTTTTGAGTTTTAATTTGTGATGATGGTGATGGCGTAGATAATTATTGTGGCCATTACTATTATTAGACAGTTGTGTATATCTTTATGTATGTGTATGTACATATATTTTCTTTTCAAATTCTTCTTTTTATGATCGTTTCCTTCTTTTATTTATTTATTTATATATTTTGCTGTACCAACTTCTCCCGCTGACTGAATCTACACTGGACATAAAGTATATGTGCATCTTCTGTCTCCACCAGGCTTGACTGTAATACATCTGTAATTAAAAGCTTTATAACATGCCATTCAATTCCTCATGCTACATTTATTGTTTTCGATTTCAGTTTTGTATATCAAAGTAATTTAGCATTTTAACTTTGTAATGTCAGGCCCTGAACAGTTTCCTTTTCTATATCCTCTCTTAAATGCTTGTATTCTTTAGCTCATTGAATAATTGTTTTGTTACTATTACTCCCATTCACGGTTTATAGTGTTCAGTGTGTTTTGGGGAGGGTATTCCACTGGTATGACCATGCATGTATTTTACTCTTGTTTTAATGGTTACACCAAGCAATAATCCCCACATGAAACCATGCCTTAATAGTGGTAATAAAACATTTTAATTCTCTATCATCAATAAAGTGTATGATTATTTAAACCTTTCACAAATTTGTTCAGCAGTTCAGAATAAAATACAATTTCAAAACACATGAAATCAACAAAAAGGTCAATCCAATTTATAAAAATCATTTCATTTTCATCAACATTTTCTCTCCAGGTACAGACTTGTAGTTCAGAAAATGGGACCTTTTACACAAATAGGCAGACAAAGCTTTCTGATAAAACAGAGCAGTGGTTGTCCAAGCTTCGCAGTGTCAGACAACATAACCGACAATGAATAACAGCAACTTTGAAAATAAAATGACAATAAAATGTTTTTAAAAATCTCAGAAACAATATTTCACCAGTAAGATCGACCAAAAGGGAGGCAAAAAAATTTATTTGTATGGTTACTTTCAAACACGATAACCAAAAGATAATCACATAAATAAAAAATAAGTTACATTTGTATGTAAATGTACATTTATGCTGCTTAAGGTGTTAAATAATACATTTGAGCTGATAACATGTTTGAAATCATATTTTTTTTATTATAAGTCCTATTTTTCAATTTGTGTTCCTCAAAGAAAAACGTTACCTAATGACTTGCATTGAAATGTTGTTCCCTATACCTTACAGACTCTTCATCAGTTCCAATGATGAAGAGTCAAACACGTTATCAAACATTTTGTAAATTTTTATTTTGTAAGTAAACATATAAAAGAGTGATATTTGTCCTTATGGAAAGCTCATGTTTAAGTTTTGAAGAATCTAAATAAGCATGATACAGAGTTCTGATGACACCTGTTTAAGTGTTAGGATGCTGTTTTTGTAACTATGAAAGTAATAAGGAGAAATATTAAACCACCATGTTCCTCCTGTTATTCTCTGTGTGCATGAAAATTTGAGAAAAACCCACCGAAAAGGACGATTAATATTCTGCTTCTTCTTTGAAGTTAATGTATGCCATTAAGCCAAAGGTATTTTGTATGTCTGAACCTTTACATCAAAAGGAAAACTCTATAGGTCTTGTATATTTTACCACTGTAGAGACATTTATTTCTCTAAAATGTAGCTTATGTTGGGAAGCCTCGGGAACAGGAGCAGCTTGAAACAGTGGGGTCGAAGATATTGGAAATGAAATGCACAGGAGACATTTCAGTAATCAAATGTCAGTTCTCTCCTGCAAACCTGTCTGAACACACATTGTATTTTAACTGTTAAAAGACAGATTTCAGATGATTTCAAATAATGAAACTATAGGAAGAAAACCTTTCACTACATGAATCAGAATCCTTGTAATGAACTGATAAGTCAAAGCATTATGGAAATGATGGCAATTGCAACTACAACGTAATGAGTAACCGTGTATAGTCAAAGTCACCACTCACAAATGAAGCAAACCTGTAAAATTAAATATATCGTCTGTCCTGTATAAAACACAAGGCAACAAAAGAACCTGCCACAAAATGTAACAAACTTTGTGTTGTTTCCAGTCTATGTCCAGCTTTAAGTTGAATGGACCTACACATTTTAGAATAGAGTAGTTCACATCTTCTACCTTGCAGGAGCCCTAAAGCACAACACGCTGTTCCTGCTTCAAGGGAACGTCCTTCACAATGTTATATGAAAAATCTATCTCCACTTAATATATAGTCCATTCAATTCAGCTGACCAGAGGCAGTATCCACAAAGTGATTTCACTAAACTCTGAGCAGGTCCAAAATCAGTTAACGTGTACCACGGCTCTATATCCGATCTTCACCGTGTCAGAAGCAACTGCCCGTAGGGGAAAACTGGTGTGCACAGAGTTGATAAGGCATGACTCAAAATAAAAATTAGATTGTTGATCTGCAAATATTGTCTTCTTAAGGTATTCCAAACTTTTTCCTTCATTGTAATCTAAAAGTGTTTTTCTGTTTTACTGATCCCAGCACACATTCAATCTTGTGATCTGACATGCAGCCGAGAGTAATAGCAACACTTTCAACAAAGTGTTTCTCGTTGTTACAGCGATTATAGTGTGTTTAAAACCTGACAAAGTTACATCAGCATTTAACCCAGGCGATACATTTGCCTGTGTGTTACGTGGCATTTTTGTTAAGCCGACATTACTTTTTACAGCACTTTTGGGAATCAAAAGAAGCTGCTGTTGACAAGAATCTCAGCACAGTTCCTTCAATTGCTGCACTTATGGAAAGCCTAATTTGTGTTCACCGACAGAAGGCCATTGGCCCAAAGTCGGCATCCTTCCTATGAGAGACTCTCTAACTTAAGGCGTTGTTTAAGAAGTTGTCGAGAGAAAGACGAGGCCGGTGCTGCAGAGCCCTCTGATGGAGGAGCTCGGTCACTGGAATTACTTGGATAATTTCCACTTCACTACAGTATTTCACACCATCCCAACCCTATAAGGGTCTGCACATTATCATCACTTATAATGTTTTTCAGTTACAGTAATTACAGAGCCAACATAACACACTACACACCTAATCACATAATCAAAATCTACTGATTTCCAAGCATGCTGAGATGTTCCGCTTTTCAAGCAAATTGGTGTCAAGTCTTCAGAGTTGTGTATGCCCGTCCATAAGAGTGCGCAGGACTAAGAAGGCGATATGAAAGTACTTTGAAGTACTGAAAACCTTCAAATCACCTGAACATACTGAAATGAGTGTGAGCACAGCCACCACCATAAAAGCACCTCAGGACTTTATGTATACAGTGACATGCATGTGAATGGAAAACGTGTAAACGCTTACCTGACATTTGCATATTTCAGACATTTTTGTGGCTCTTTCAGAATATTGTGAGTTGCATATGAAGTCGCAAATATTCTTACTCTAACACAGAACACTTGATGATCCCAACTGATAAAATATCAGATTGCATGTAATCAAATCAAATGTAATGCAACTAAGATGACAAATAAAAGGCATTCCAGGAAGCAAATGCTTATGAAATGAACCGCCCAAGGTAATGTCACAAGTCTTTATAGAAATGTCCATCTTTGTTTTGTTTTCTGTGTTTGGAGGGCTGCATTAACCTGTTGTGCTGAGGTGTGTAATGCGTCCTGCTCCCAAATATGTACAGGCTCCTTCTCCAACTCCAGTCCTGCAAGACAAATTCAATATATGTCAATATCACAAGCATATCTGTGTTCATACATAGCGCCTATTTGCAGGGCTGCATTTGAACTAGTAAAAAGCTGCATAAATGTTCATTAAGAAAATATAAACGCAAACACTGTGTTCACGGCAAAAAAGTAGCGTCAAGCACAAACACATTACGAATGTCAGTAAAAGCTGTTGCACAGCACACATGTGCCAAATGTTTTTTCAATAATTTATTTTGTGGTAATTCATTTTCCATCACATTAAAAAACTACTGGAAGTACAGACTGAATTCCTGTAACATTAAGCATTTAATTTTCATTTCACATTTAAAACAGCACCTTTATACACTAATTACTATTTTTGCCCCCAAGATTTTGGAAATGCCACATTGTTTTAGACAGTGTTGCCCGCCAAATTTTTTATTTTATTTCCTACAATGATGGTAACTATACAGCCGGTTTTGCTGCAATTCACATGAACCTGTGCTTGATTTACAAAAATCTGATTTATCTTTGCATGCGATTGTGTGACATAACAACATGATGATTGTTAAATTGTTTTCAATCTGCTGCCATTAAAAAAAGTATGACCAGTCTCTGAGATCAGCTTTTGAAGTGACTTTTGGCGACTGCAATGTGTTACATGTTGAGTCTATGTTATGACTCAGTGATAACATAAAGACCTATGATGATAACATGAAGAATATGAATAATAGGGGATGTAAAGGGGGAGACATTACTGTGTGTTTCACTGCATACCTTAGATTTGAGCAAGCTCAGCTTGTTTGTCTGCTTCAAACTCGCCTTCATTCTCGTCATCCCCATTATAGTCAGCCAGCTCCTCCTCCATGTCCTTGTCTATAAGAAAGTGCAATGTGGTTATTAACATGACACACACACACACACACACACACACACACACACACACACAAATACCTTTTTATTAACTATCCCCCATTCAAACTTTAGCTCTGGCCTTCAAATTGTTAACTTCACGCAAATAAAACCAAAAGCGGAGACTGTGAATGCACTCACTCTCTATACAAACACACTTTTCCAGTTTTATTATATATAGACACACATACCTATATTTTCTGCCCGTTTACTCTGCTGTTGTTTCTCCATATCCACTCCACCTACTACTTGCTCGTCTGCCTCATATTCTTCTTGCTCAAGTTTCTGACCAATAGGAGCATCGTCGTCCTTCATGCCTCCAATCAGCATGCCTTCCATCCCAGGGTCTACTTCTGGAGACATGACCAAATTGTTGTTTCATTTTATAAAAATCAACAGTCAGCTGTAGTTTCAGCGTTCGCCCAACCCTGATCTCCATGTTGCACAGCTGGATGCTGTTAGAAATCATTCTTTACCACAGTGTTTCTACAACTTTGCCAAGACTAATGCTTTGCACTGAACCTGTTGTTTGGTGGAAAAACACAAGTACTGGTGTGTTCAATGTGTCTGATTCTCTGCAATATAAAAAGGGTGTGGTTCTTTACCTTCTGTCTGAGCTTCCTCTTCATGAGCATCCATCACCTCCATCTCTTTATCCTCAGTCAGATTGTTCGTCAAAAGTTTACTGGCCTCCGCCTCACCCTCCTCTGTTGTGACAACTTCCTCTGCTGGTTGCAAAACGTCCTGCTTCACTGCAGCAGCGGAGGGAACAGACTGGGTCACTACTTCGGAGATATCCTTCGCTGCCAACAGGGCATCGGCACCTGGGAAATAAAAAGGCAGAAAGCAAGGGCAACATGTGGGTGTATACACATATAATTATTAGTGTCGCTGCATGCTTTTACGTGTTAAATGTCAGTTAAGTAGACTGAGCCACCAGGATATCCGTGTCTTTTACCTTTGTCCACGATGATGTCGTTGGTCAGTAGTTCAGGTGGTTCATTTTCTTTGGGCTGAGAGAGGCTTGGTGTGTGGCTTACAACAGTCGATGTCTTAACAGCATCAACCACAGTCACGACTGGTCCGCCCTCTTTTACTGCTCCGTCCACTGCATTTTCCTGCAGGAAACATAATCGTTTACCACATTCCTTTCCGTCGAAAAAGAAGATCTGGGTGGATGACGACTGCCAAAGCAGGTTTATGCTATTAGATCGATTTCATTTATAAACACTTGGTGACCAGAAAATCTGAAATAAGTGAAGCCAGTCCTTTCCTTTTGATTTGATTTTTATACATATAAAATATATCCATTTTATATCCATTTCCAAACAGACTGCAGAGAACGATCGCCATGCCAGATGAATTGCTGTTTTGCTGTATTATGAACAAAATGCATTCTGCCCTGATCCCAATCCTATAGAAAGACTCTGAGCGCCACCTACAGTTAACAGGGATTACATCATTTCACGACTTATTGTCAAACAGGAAAGCCAACCTACCTGTGAGGTGACACCTGGAGGAGGGACAAGCTTCTCCATTTTCTTCTGAACTTCAAGTTTAGCAGCGGCGACTCTCTCATCACACAGCTCCTTCTGGGACAGGACCTGGGAGTGACACTGGGTCCTACACATGTGTTCAAACACACACAGGCGCACACATAAATGTTAACCAGGAAGGACAATTCATAATGGCAATGGAAGTCCGTGTGATTGTGACTTACTACTACATGTTTCTTACATGTCATAAGTGAGTTTGTTGTTAAGGGTTTTGATGTTGCCTTGGCAACTCTGCAGGTCCTTGTGAAGCTTCGCCACGTTATCGTTTAGCTGATTCAACTGACCTACAGTGCAAACACACACACAAGACATTAGAACATCAGAACTGGATTATATTATTTTACTACGGAGCTCTGTTTGTTAACGCAATGCACTTTTTGAGAAATAGAGGTTCAATTTCAAACAGTTACCTTTGAGTTCATGTAGGGTTTTGGTACTGGAGGAAATGTTCTGCTGCAGTATGCCCTAGAAGCAAAAACACAAATCAACATTCAGTTAAAGTCAAAAAGTCAAGTCTAAAAAGTGTTTTCCTTGCCCCCAAATTCCTCCGTGGCTATAGTTTATAGACAGCTTAACGTGCACTTTGTACCCATTTAAACTCCCTGTGGTGTTTGTGTGCACCTTCTCTTGGCTGCAGGTGTTCTGGGCTCCTTCCAGCTGCCTCTTGTAGAGGCTTTCTATGTGGCTGATCTGCTCCTTTCGCCTCTGGATCTCCTCCTGGAACTCATTCTTCTTTATCTCTGCAACTCCTCGCTCCGCTGCTCCACGTCGCACCTGGCCCTCCAACTCATACAGCTTAGTCTGTATTGCACACAGCGACAAATAGGTTACGGTTAGCTCATCTTCATGTGTTCTCAACAAATAATATTTAGACAGAAGATGACACAGGCAATGATAACAACAACAATCTGAGCATTGAAAAAACACTGGGTATTGACAGACTGACAGAAACTCCGATTATAATGACAAAATAAAAAGCACACCGGATGTGTTTTGGGGAGTTTCTTCTTAATTGTCACTTATACCCAAGACAGTAAAATAAGATCAGTAGCAATAACACAAATGTTTCTACAAAACACTAGAAACGTTAACGTTCACTGTTCCTTAATGCAAACAAGCAAAGTCCTGGGTTAAGTAGTTAGTTGCTTAAAGTGACTTGCATTAAAAGATGTGTTTAAAAGTTGCAAAAATAAATTGCATAACCATCAAAAAGAACTTCCCACAACCAAACCAAAACCCGAAGTGTGACACTTGGTGATATCTGCACAGTCCACAATGGGTAGAAACTACAGAAACACACCCACACACAAACAGATGAACCTACCTGTAGCTCCAGGTTACGGGAGCTAGACACCCAGTAGTTAAAGCCCAGAACTAGGATGCAGCCGACTAGAGCGGCAATCATTAGAGGGGGTGATCTTCCTCCACGGCGCCCGTTTCCCAGCCCACCCATAGCGGTCTACAAACTGGACACAAACAAACCACAGACAGGATTAGCACACTTTCCATAAGGTCAATAATAAGGCGCACACAGCTACATCAGCTTTTGTCAAGCTAATGTAACTCTAAGCTCATGTCCAAAAACCGAGTACAAGACATGTTATCTGGTCAAATAGACTCATAGTGTGTTTAGCGATTCTATTAGACACAGTATACACATAACAACACACATAACACACATTTACACACACACACTTTGTATGTGTATGTCCCAGGGACCCATATGTGCTGAAACACAACTGCCATTCACCCAAATCAAGATCCAAAGTCTCCTCACTGGTACAGGATCATATTGTCTGGTGGTGGCAATGCATGCTAGTGACACATAACTAATATGTCCAACCCTGCAATTCCATGAGTGGGTTGCTTTACCTATATGCAAATGACCCAGGAAAGACCGTGCTGAAAAGAACAGCTTAAAATGGAAGAATGTTATGTAGTTACAAGTTAATAATTACTTTAAGCAGATTTATCAGAGATTAAAGAACAAACAAACGCCATAGTAGAATCACAGATCAGTGGTTATAAATCAAAAACCACAAAGAGATAACGTTTAAAGGTAGTATTTTGAATCAGTTGTGATTTACCTGAGGAGAAGGAGGTATCCCGTATTAACCCCAGCCAGCTAATGATATATTAATGTCGAAGACTCAGAAGCACCGTTACAGCAAAGGGTGGCCCAAGGAAGTCCATCTTACCTCATGATGACAAACAAGCACTGTTTTAAGATAAGAAAATCGTGGCGTCTACTACCAAACCACAGCACAAGCCTGATTGCAGGTTATAACCTTAAACGTGTTAAGTAGTAACCGGACTGAGCCTCTTTTTCCTAACGTAACTGTAACATTAAATAACAAGCCAAAAAGATTTCTCGTATATTCGATCAGCTAAATTCAGGTCAGGAATTAGCTTGGCAGTTGTGAGTTACCGCTATAGCGTTAGCTGGTGTTAACAGTGATCACACAGACGTGACCTTGTAGTTTGTAGCATATTTGACAGCCACGCCGACATAGAAGGTTAATGTAAACGAACTAAGCTTAATTTGGCCAATTTCATTACTCGAGTCGATGCTAAACGCTACTAACGTTGCCACTCTACGTTGCAAGCTAACGCTAGCGTCGTTAGCGGCGTAGCATTTGCCCACTAGCAATTATCTAGCCAGACATCTACTTACCCGATAGACTCAAGAGTCACAAAACAGGGACTTCTTGTTGGGCCCAGAATATGGAGTGATACTTGGTGATATATTTTACAATTTGGCCGCCTCTCTCTGGCAATTAACAGCGTATTACTGCTAGGCAGTTAGCTCGTATTCATTATTGCTATACAAACAGTCCCTGTCCCTGAGCCTGCCTGAGTAGTTGGGTGCGGGAGGGTACGTCAGGTGCTGGCACTGCTTTCTGAAAGCGTTTTGGGTAGACCATCGTTTCATTGGTAAAATAACTCAAATATACATAATAATGTACAAAGTGCTTCAGTAAGTTTTATTAATTTATTGAAATAACAGTTTGACATTTCTTTTGCAGTCGATATTATTATATCAAACTCAAAGCATTTGATTGTTCGACTGGTGAAATATTGATGACGGAGTTTTTTAGAGAGCATTTAAAGGCAGCACGGGCAGCTGATCAACACAGGCTAGTGTACCTGTTAATGTTAGGACTTCTATATCTTGGAATCAGATTCAAATTGTATCAAATAATACGGAAGCAGAGAGCGGCCATGCTTGCAATATTTTTTTTAATGCCGTTATCTCGAGATCACGAGTAAATTATTCCGTTATCTCGAGAAAACAAGCTTTGTTATCTCGAGATCACGACTTAATTATTCCGTCATCTCGAGATCACGGGATGATTACACAATTGAGCCTTCAAGATCACTGCCATGACTGTCGTCGAGGATTCATAACTGGAGAAACAGCAGGCTCAATTTGCGACTGAGCACTAAAATAAGCCCAAATTAAAACGAACAACGTTACAGTATCGCCAGCTTGTGCATGAGTAAATATGAAGTATAACATAATATTGCTGTTCCAAACAGAACTGTGCAATCATGTAGAA
>JAVQJD010076722.1:0-13329 GCA_036023655.1 Nannoperca australis
GTGTGTGTGTGTGTGTCTCTCTCTCTCTCTCTGTGTGTGTGTGTGTGTGTGTGTGTGTGTTGCCCTCCAGCAGTTGGACTTCTTGTTCAGTCGCTCATCAGCCTTAAAATTACTTTTTATTTTGAAAATGACAAAAACAAACAAAACGAATCAGCTTCAGAGCTTCACGTTCTTCATGTTGAATCTGTGGAGTTTGTAAAAAGCAGGAAGTGTGTTTGTGTTTGTATACACACACACACACACACACACACACACAAAAAACGGTTGTGTATATTTATTTGCAAAGAGGAATAAATATTTGTGGACATCACTGACTCCACGTCTGGTTTTTGGTCTGATCCAGTTAAAACTAGCTTGTTTGTGTGTTTTTACAGTCTGAGTTTTCACCACTGGGGGCGCTGCAGAGCACAGTCCCTCCCCTCCACACCTGTACATGTTACAGTGAAGAAGCAAACAACAGAGCACTGTGCGGAAGCTAGCATCACCCAGGTTACCTTGACAACAAGCCAATGGGATTTTTCCATTTCACACATAAATATATTGTTTATTTCTTTATTCTATTTATATATATATATTTATTTACATATTTCAGTCAAGACCAGAAGTGGTGTTGAGACGTCGCTGTCCATAGAGCCACCGAGCAGCGATCCACAGCTCTTCAACCTGGGGCTTATTATTATTGTTGTTGTTATTACACATTTTGGGGTCTAAATGACTAATCGGTACCAAAGGTCCAGTAGATTGAACTTGTTTGTGCCTCAGACTGTCAACAGAAAGGATCTTAACTCTCGTTGCTGACTAATGGCAACTATTCAACCCCAACATGTGTATAATAATAATAATAATAATAATAAATAAATAATAGAGCCCAGGTTTAAAAATGGCCGGTGTTTTTCTTCACCCGAAAGGATGAAATGGAAATGAACGCGTGCTCGTGATTATTTTTATTTTCTGTGTCGACACGTCACAAAACAAACAAACGCAAAGAAATAAATCCAGGATGTCGCTGCGACTCTGCAGTCGTACAAACAACTTACAAAACCTGCGTCTGTTAGACGATGAAGTTGTTCTTTTTTCACCTAACGAGTCTTACGTATTGATTATATTTCTTTCATTACGTTTTGCTTAAAAAAACAACACTTTTTATACAATTCTGGAAGTTTGAGATTCATCGAAACTCAAATTAATTTCACGCTTCACAAATATTCTTTATTTCAAAATGAGTGAAATTAAAATTAAATCCAAGATTTCAATGACTTTCAGGTGAACACCAAACCACATGCAGCCTTCTGGTTATTGATATTTACTGGGTATTGATTGATTGATTGATTGATTGAACAGTGTGTGTGTGTTGTGATGTAGTTTTACAGGTTTTTCAGGGATTATTCAGGAAACGTCTTTAACGTCTTCCACGTTTGACAATTGAAAACGTCCTCTAACCTTTTTTCACCCGTCAGAAAACGTGGACACAGAAACATCTGGGAATAATTATTATAAACAAAAGGAAGAACTATTATTATATATAATAATAATAATAATAATAATAATCCTCGTTAAAAAAAACTCCCCGAATGATCAATAAACAATCACAACATCGCCTACATACTAAAGAACATGGCGTCTCAGGGCTCCTGCACGCCGTCGGTCGGGACATTTACATTTACATTTACATTTACATTTAGCAGACGCTTTTATCCAAAGCGACTTCCAAAATAAGAGCTTTACATCAAGTGCATAGAACCATGATTGAAAACATCTTGTGGATTTTTCCAGATTGTCGTGAAATTGCGTTCATGGTCCCTTCAGGATGAATCTCAGTAACTTTGGTTGATCCTCTGACGTTTCATCTAGCGCCACCATCAGGTTGAGTGTGTCCAACGCTTTGGTTTATGGCCAAAATTCCTGCAGAACATAATCGGCCTCAGCTGCACTTTGTGGTTAGCGTGCTGCTAATGCTAGCATGCTAACACGCTAAACTAAGGTGGTGAGCTTAGGTTATAATATTCCACCTGCTAAACATCACATACACAAACGTGTATTTATTTTCTAACTAGTAAAACCAAAGAAAAGATGATTTTTTTGATTTTATTGATAAGCGGAAATGCCTGGGTCTCCTTTCTGTCACACTTTATGTTGATGTTTGGTTCCCTTTCTTTGTGTCTTAATTAGCACGACCACGTGATCATTTATTAAAATCCTCCTGATCTCCTCCTGGATTCTTTGCTTTAAGAATATAACAGTATAAGCACCGTCCTTTTACTCCAATTAAATCTTTAGTTTTAACGTCTTCCACCAACTTTATCTGATCCTCAACAGAGTTTGGTAAAAATCGGGTGTTTGTGTTTTGCTGGATTTTTCAAACCACTTTTTCTGTTTGCTAAATACATTTTTCTGCAGCAGCTCGATCAATTAAAATGGTTTCAACTCAGCAGATATGAAACTGACTCACTTGAATGTTTTTTGGGGCCCTCAAGTCCTCCCATCAGCAAAATTAATCATTAAAGATCCTGATCCTCACCGCAACAAGGACGACACTACTGGATCTGTTATTGGGGTGTTACTGTGATACCGGTGCGGCCTGATAGGGGCGCTACAGTATCAATCTCCTCCCGTGTGGTGAACGACGACGAAGGAACAACCTGATTATGACGCGTGTAGGAACCCCGTTCAACCATCTTCTCTAAATCCTCTACGAGCTGGAACATCAGTGATGATACGAAACACAATAACTGATCGGTGTCAAAGTGCAGAGTGATGCTGTACAGTGGAGAGGGGGATTATGGGTAAGGGTGCAGCTCTCCGGCGGCGGCGGCGGTGGTGGTGGTGGTGGTCAGGCGCTGTTCGTCGTTGTTGGTGTGCACAGTGAAGCTGCTGTGGCGGCTGCTCCAGTCGTAACAGTCGGAGGAAAGACTGCCGAGAAACAGAGCAACAGTTCAGTTCGTGTCTCTGCTGAAGGGTCGGAGGAGAATTATTATATATATATATTATATTATTATATATTATACAAGTCTACACTCTACTATTAGTACTTTTACTAAAGTAAAAGATCTGAGGACTTCTTCCACTGCTGTTATCTTGTATATTTATTATAAAGGCATTATGAAAGTGCTTCTTTTAGTCAGTAAGAGGTTATAAACAAAGCTTAATGGTGGAAGGAGTGAAATTAATTATTCAAAACAAAATCCCCAAAACTACTTCACACAAAACAGATCGAAACCACTCTGCACTAAATATATAACGCTACGAGCAGCGGCCGGTTAGCTTAGCTCAGCTCAGTGACTGCAAACACACAACATGTGGTCACTTGATCTCTTTTTAATATACAAATATTGATTATATGAGTTCAGAAACACAGCATACAGCAGGACAACTGGTGACGTTTATACCTTGCTGATGCATTCTGGGGAGGAATGCTCCACGCCAGGTCGTCGTCGCTGTCGTATCGACGAGGGTTGTCAAAGAAATATCCTCTGGAGGAGAGAACGTGGTTTGGTATCCCAGCAGTGCTCTGTGGAGAACAGGAGTCGTCGTCATCAACAGAAACTAAACTAAGACGGATTTCAGCGGCTGTTAGTGACCTGCAGCTTAAATATTTTAACTTTTACTGTATTTAAGGGACATGCAACCGTATTAAAAGTGGTAAAAAGGCTAATTAGCTGAATTATATATTATCTTAGTTTAGCATGTTAGCATGCTAACATGATGTTTAGCAGATATATAGGCTACCATGTTTATTATCTTAGTTAAGCATCTTCGCATGCCAACATGATGTTTGGCAGATATATACCATGTTCATTATCTTAGTTTAGCGTGTTAGCATGCTAACATGATGTTTAGCAGATATATACCATGTTCATTATCTTAGTTTAGCATGTTAGCATGCTAACATTTGCAGAGTTCAGCTGGCTGAGGCCGATGGGAATGTCATTAGTTCTGCAGGTATTTGGACATAAACCGATCAACAAAGTCATTAGGGTTTATTGTCTGAGGAACATGAATGTCTGAACCAAGTTTGATGCCATTAACCATTAGTTGTTGAGATATTTTGCTTAAAACAACATTGACAACCAGTACTGCAGAGGTCAGAGGTCACCTGACCCTGCCAGGAGGACTGACCCTTTCCTGGGGCGGCCGTCGGACCCTGAAGAAGAAGATGACCAGCGAGGTGGGCAGCAGCTCCCAGACGAACAGAATCACCCCGAACACGATGTAACCAGCGTCTCCCAGAGACGACCGCAAGTCCGCCTGGAGTCACACAGACAGGTCAAGGGTCAAAGGTCACTCCTGACTTCTGTTTTACATCAAGACGCTTGTTCTCTTAAGCTTGAAATCATGTCAAAAGAGCAGCAAGCAGCACATCAACAGACTTCCTGTTTTTAACACCTCACCTGGTCCGAGACGTTGTACCAGTCATAGTCGAAGGAGTTGATGGTCTCAATGTCGGTGAGGGCGAGCACCACCAGGTTGTAACAGGCCCGCGATGAGTACAGCAGCACCACCATGATGCCAATCAGAGTCACCTGACACACCGACGTCCCCTGCAAACACAGGTATTAGTCATTATTAGTCATTAAAATTGGTATTTAAAGACCTCAAAAGGTCTCAACAAGGTGTTCAGGAACCTGTGACTTTACCTTTGACTCCAGGTAGATGTTGGCCAGCGACATCTTGGCGACCTTGTAGAGGCAGACGGACAGCGAGACGGCGCAGAGGACGAACAGGCTGTCGTTGATGGTGACCCTCACCAGGACGATGGTCTTGACGTCAGCGGCGGTCATTTTGACCAGCAGGGCACAGACCAGGTTAACCACCAGGAAGAGAAGGCTGACACCCAAGAAGACCAGGTAGAGAGGAAGTCTGGATGAAGGAGACAGGGACAGAGAGCTGGTCTGGATCTCTGAAGGTCGTTTCTCCACAACAAAGTACCATCTATAACCTAAAACTGAAAACTGTCTCATTGTGGAAACAAAAGACGTTGACCGATTTATTCAGTCAGAATGAGTTGGTTGAAGTTACCTGTACTTGAGCAGTGCAGGTGTGTACTTGGACTTCGCCTTAAAGTAAACCTATGAGGGGAAACAAAGACTGATTAGATCGGGTGTCGTGCCTCTCAACTCCAGTTTCACTTGGAGAAACAATCGACCAATCACAGCTCTGATAGGTAGAATAAACAATGAGGACACCTTTCTACAAGGCTAGCTAGCCACTTAGCTACATCCAAGAAAAACAGCTGCAGATAAATGGCGACAAACACGGATAAGATCAACCACTATAGAGGTTCTTGTCAATTCTTCAAATTTGATCTTCTCATGAACTGACTGCTTCCCCATCGATGAAGCCTTTTCATTTAATGACCTTAATCACCTTTCCTCTAGTCCACAGCACAAACTTTTACATGTTTAGCTCCTCTACTGGTTTGGCACCAATGCCAAATTACAAGCCTGAGCATGTGGACTGAACCACTCACGCTTGTTGTGATCCCATAGTGAATCAGAAGCACAAAGTTGTTCTCGACTACATAAAATGACTGAAAAACGAAATGGAGATCGTCAAGAACGTCTTCCCAAGTCTCCGATATTAATTTGATATTTATGCAAAGACAAAAAGTGTGACAGCTAAAGAAGCGCAGAGACAGCATCTTCCTGCATGTTTGAGCACCATCAGCATTCACGCCAATTACTTACAATTTAAGATCCAATATCATTTGGACACAAGTCGGTAGGTCCAAATTAAATGGAGCAACAATGTTTTGGCTGAGAAATGTGTGGTTCAACAGGTTTGGAGACACAACAACAGAGTCCAGGATGTGAACTGTCCATGATCGTGGAAGATGATCGTGGACGGTCGCTCCTCTCTGACTGAAGGTGTCCTCGTTAAGCTGTTTGGTCTCAGCTGTCAGGAGGCTGCTGCTGGTAAAAAGGCTTGTTTCTGTTCTGAAAAGAACCTTTATGTTCTGGTCTATTTCAGAATCCGCCAGCTGCTGTGGATGAATGGGTGAAGATGAGAGGCAGCTGCTGCACTGATCATCACCCCACAAAAAACTGTACGACTTTTCACGTTTGTTGCCATTTAACCCCAAAGCAAATACCCTCAAATTGGCGGATTGAACTCAGGGCTTGTAGTTCAGGTGGTAGAGTGGGTCAGACATTTCTTGTAGGGTTGGTGGTTTGATTCCCCAACTCTTCATGTCCACAAGTGGCAGTGTCCGTGAGCAAGACGTTGATCTTCAACGATCTCTGTTTAAAGCCACTGGTCATTCGTCATCTTTAAAGTCGATCACGAGTGTCCACGCACTCGAGAACCACGTGGGTGTGTCGGTCAACTGGAAGCAAACGTTTTACAACAAAACCACCAGCATCGACCAAAACACAGAACTTCTTGAAGCACTAAGAACATTTGTTACCAACAAGTTAATCTCAAGGTCTCATCATATAATCCATGACAGATGTTTGAAACAGTTTGCAGTTGCTAAACGAGTCTTATGTTGGTGAAAGACTCTACGAAATCTAAAGCTCCTTGCTATGAACCCAACGTGTCCTGAGAAAATATTGGGGTTCAGGTCGGGTATGAGCTGTTTGACACTTGTATTCTCTCTCTGACTGAGCCAATCATCTGCAAGTATATATGCCCAATGAAGAGAGACAAAGAGACGTACACTTTGTGCCATTATGCCCACGAGCTAACGATCAGAAATGGATGATAATTAAGCAATAATAAAATTAAATTAAAAAAACACCATACCATGAAGGCTGGTCTCTTATCGGTGTGTTCTTCTTTCAGAATTAGCCGCCGTGTAACAATACACCAAAACCTTTTCTGTGGCTTTTGAGCTCATTTATTACCTGAACCCCAAGATTTTTCTTTAAATTTGTTGCTACTTGAGTTCCTATTTTGATTTCATTTCGACTTTGCAGCGACCTGTACAGCTTATCCAAGCTCACCACGTGTTTGTAGTCTTGTTTCTGTTGCTGATTTTCATGGATTTAGCTACGTAGGTACATAGATACCGAAGCTACGTAGATACTAAAGCTACATAGATACTAAAGCTACATAGATACTGAAGCTACATGAATATCGAAGCTACGTAGATACGGAAGATACGTAGATACTAAACATAGATACCGAAGCTACGTAGATACCAAAGCTACGTAGATACCGAAGCTACGTAGATAATAAAGCTACGTAGATACCAAAGTTACGTAGATACCGAAGCTACGTAGATACCGAAGCTACGTAGATAATAAAGCTACGTAGATAATAAAGCTACGTAGATACCGAAGCTACGTAGATACCAAAGCTACGTAGATAATAAAGCTACGTAGATACCAAAGATATGTAGATACCAAAGCTACGTAGATAATAAAGCTACGTAGATAATAAAGCTACGTAGATAATAAAGCTACGTAGATACCAAAGTTACGTCGATATCGAAGCTACATAGATACTAAAGATACGTAGATACCGAACTACCGAATCACAACAGCGTGACTGGTGCTGTTCTAGAAGCATTTTCAGTGTCAGTCCGACTTATTTTGTATCTTTGGAGACTTTAAGATCCGGATTAAGTTTGGGGTTCGTATTGAACTTGAGTTCATATTGATCGACGAACTGATAAGATCCAGAAGGGTTGAAGAGGTTAAGGAGTACCTTAACACCTGTTTTACTGCCCTCTCTGGTAGAAAGTTGCAGGACTGTCGCATCACTGGTGGGTGTGGTCAGACATGCACCTGTAACCACACCCACCAGTGACATCACAGCGTACTGCCACACCCTGAAGTGCACTTCTACATCACTGTAGCAAGGACAGAAGTTAAAGAACATAGTGAGCTAGACTTTATGCTACCAGTGTCTCCTCCAGGATCACCACCAGCACCAGTACCAGCACCAGTAGCTGTAACAACATCATCACCAGCCCCAGTAGCAGTACCAGTATCAGTACCAGCACCAGTACCAGTACCAGTACCAGTACCAGTACCAGTAGCAGTAGCAGTAGCAGTACCAGTACCAGTACCAGTACCAGTACCAGTAGCAGCACCAGCACCATCACCACATAGCACCAGTAGCAGCACCAGTAGCAGCACCAGCACCAGTAGCAGTAGCAGTACCAGCACCAGTACCAGTAGCAGCACCAGAACCATCACCACATAACACCAGCACCAGTACCAGCACCACATAGCACCAGCAGGAGTAACAGCAGGACTACTAGCACCTGCACCAGCAGCAGTACCAACACCATTACCAGCACCAGTACCTGCACCTGCACCAGCACTTGTACCAGCAGCAGTACCAGCACCATCACCAGCACTTGTACCAGCACCAGTAGCAGTACCAGTAGCAGTACCAGCACCATCACCAGCTCTGGTACCAGCACCAGCACCAGTAGCAGTGTCCCCCTCACCTGCGCGCAGTAGAGGTTCATGAGGCTGAGCGTGAAGAACTGCAGGCAGACGGGGAAGCAGTACAGCAGCCAGAAGGCGAAGGGTCCGAGTGCGTTGGCGGTCACGCAGTCTCTGAAGTAGAAGGAGAAGAGGAGGGCGCGCAGGGCGGCCCACAGCAGACACAGGAACAGGAAGGCCGTCTGGTAGCTGAAGCGCTTGTGTCGGTACCGCAGCACCAGCCAGAGCTGGGCGTAGACGAAGGCGAAGAGCAGCGAGTAGAAGATGGTGTAGGCGATGGTCAGACCCAGCTTCACGTAGGGAGGGATGGCCGGCGTGATGGTGGGAGGGGGAGGGAGGTGTGAGCCGTTACCGGCATGCTGCTGCTGCTGCGCCGGGTGCCCCTCCATCGCCTCCCCATTCATCCCCGGGAGAGGGGGGGTTACAGACGGAGCAGCAGCCCCTGATCTCCGGGCGAAGTGGAAGAAACAACGTGTCTCCGCTCGTTAAGACGATCCTTCACATCCATCGACTCTCCTCCAGACACACCGTCTGACTCAGAGGAGGAGGAGGAGGAGGAGGAGGAGAGAAACCGCCCCCTCTTTTTGCCGGTGCCTGGTGGAGAGCTATTGGTGGCTGTCGGTCACATGATCCCTCTCCCCGGCAGGCGATTGGCTGAGCGGGAGGAGGGACGCTCTGCAGAGAGGAGAGGAAGGTGGAGAGATGGATCTGGAAGGAGAGAGAGGTAAACTGGGATCTGTGGTCCAACCCGCCACACACACACACACACACACACACACACACACACACACACACACACACACACACACACACACACACACACACACACACACACACACACACAGCTTCGACTGATACTGGTCTTTATCGGACCGATACTGGTGGATATCAGCTGTTACTGACAGATGTAGTTTGTTTAAGCGTATTCTTCAGATGTTTTATGCTGTTATGATTTTTCCTCTTTCCTTTTTATAAATGAATGAATAAACTAATTTACAGCCTTCAACTAATTACTTAATTAATTCATAAATAAACAGAAATAAGCAATAAAAATGAATAATGAACGAATGAACGTACGTTTTGAATGTAAACTGAATGAAGTGAGTTATGAATGAATAAAGAAATGAACTAATAAACAAACAGATGGATAAATCAACATTTATTATGACTTTTGACAATGACAATTTATTATTTCACAAACTTATTTCACTGTCACTGCAAATCTGGAGCCTAACATTAAATTATAACTGATTATAAGATTTTGTCTCTAAAATCTGCCGAACCGTAGTTTTAGCTTTAGCTAGCGTGCTAGCTCACACCGCTGACGTCCTGCCATTAAAAAGACACTTTTAAAGACTGTTTGTACATTAAATGAATCTTCTGATCGCAAATTAACTAAATTTAGTGCGAAACGTCGCATGTCAGCTTTAAACTTTTACATTTATAATAATAATTTAGTGTCTTTAAATGTGTCCTTTTATTTATTTATTGGTGTTTTCTACAGATAGCGTTCGGGACGTGGGGGTCACACGCCTGCACACAGCCACTGTGATACCGAGCAGTTCTGCAGTAAATATAGATTCAGCCTCAGTCAGACTGCTGAATGAATGAATGAATGAATGAATGAATGGCTGGTATCGACCCTAATATCAGTATAACCCTGTTGTAGCAGCCTCCTCCTCCTCCTCCTCCTCCTCCTGTTATATAACAGGCAGGTTGTTGGATAATAAGAGCAGCAGCTCATCTCCACACGCTGACGACAAAGACACACACTCCATTTTCTATTTCTGCCTTCACGCTGCGAAGTGACGTCGGTTTGAACCAAATCTTTTTAACACTGTCGAGTTTTGTCCTCAGCCTGAAAACCAAGCATTTAAAACATCTTTGACGTCACGTTTAGACTTTATTATGTCGCGTTATAGCAGCACCTCTGCTATATTACACAGCACGCACATGTTTTATATAACATCCTGTAGATGTTAATGTTAATTACTTCCCTTCTTTAGGAGATTATAAGCAAAAAGACAATTATACAATCATATTATGTTTAGTTTATTTCACAGTAAGTGTGGTTTATATGTGTACTCAGATTATAATAACGTATCAAATATTACAAGATTATTGATGCATTAACGTGTTCATCACTTAAATGCTGCAGCCTGATTTATTTAATTGATATAGATAAGTCTTATATTAATAACACGTCAGAACTGATTTGTTGAATATAGTTTGTTATTAATCTGAATCTGCAGAGTAACTAAAGTTATCAGATAAATCAGAGGAAAGTGGGTGTAAATGTACCTGAGTGAATGTAGA
Organism: Nannoperca australis; assembly: GCA_036023655.1. Classification (NCBI taxonomy): domain Eukaryota; kingdom Metazoa; phylum Chordata; class Actinopteri; order Centrarchiformes; family Percichthyidae; genus Nannoperca; species Nannoperca australis. The sequence goes on from JAVQJD010076722.1 coordinate 10,713, forward strand.
GAGGAGGTGAGGAAAGAAAGGAGGACAGAGGACGGACAGTAAAGGACGCAGTTACAGTCTGTGTCCACCAGGTGGCAACGGCGTCCTTTTAAATTACTTTTTATTTTTTATTAATCCTCAGAAACATGCAGAGGTTCAGCAGGAGGATGTGAAAAGAAAGAAAAAAAGAAAGTGTTTAAACACAAAAAATCAATAAAAGTCGCTGAAGCTTCATCAGAAGAAATCATTCAAAGAATATCAGGAAGAAATCTGTGAGTTAAACCAGAAACATTTGTCCTGTAACTCAAAGGTTTATATATAAAAATATACAAATATAAAGTCACAGCACATCGCTTAACCTAAAAATGTGTGTGCACTCGCAGGTTTTCTTGTTCTCATTTCTCTTCAGTTTTTTTGCTCAAATTGTTTTAAATATTCTATTAAATGTTATAGTCACACGGTTTGTGTGTCAGCCGGGTGTTGTTGTCACGTGGAAACTGAATTATTTGTTTACACCAGAATCAGAATCAGGTTTATTTTGAAGGATTTCACACGACAGGAATCTGATTTTGGTAAAACAATAAAGAAATATAAAGACGCATTAAAACAAGTGCAGAAGCATAAATATCACAAAGGAAATTAACAACAGGACATGGAAGTGATTATAAAACAAGAATAATGTTGAATAAAGTAAAGATATAAACGACAAGAACACTTCCGGTTGGACTTTTTACCAGAATAAAAGCTTCCTTCTTAACGCTTTCTACACAACGTCGCAATTTAGAAACTTAAAAACAAAACATGAAACAATAAAATTAAAATAGACACCGTAGAAATGTCTTTTGGGAAGTTACTAGTTAATTAGTTAATAGTCAAAAATCCACCTTGAAAGGTCGCGCTGTCTTGAGGAAACTGTATGTAAGAGCACTACCGGCACCCGTAGCTGCTACTTTAACACGACACTAATATTACATTAATATAATAATAATAATAATATTATTAAAACATCGGTCTGAAGAAAAGGAAGAATTTGAACTTTTTTGTTTAGCTTTAATACCTTTATTGTGAAAATACAAAAGTAAACCGGAAGTCCTGCGGTGCTCGAGCTGTTCCCACCAGTCACCCCTCCCTCCCGCCTCTGCGTCCCCTCAGTCCGCCGCTGTATCGCTGCTAGTGTCGCCCGCTGTCCTCACCTCTTCCCCGGCTTTCTTTCACTGCGGAGCACCGCTGGTCTTCGGAGAAGATGCGTGCCGGGTCCCGGAGCTGGTTGTGGGTCTGCTGGTGCTTGCTGCTGGGGCGGAGTGCGGTTCCGTGCCGGGCTCTGGAGCTGGACGAGCTGTTTGAGTTCGGAGAAGAAGCCGGAGACCAGCAGCTGCAGCCCGGCTCGGACTCCACCGCCGAGCTGCCCCTCAACGGATCCCTGTTCCTCTTCGACCAAACTTTCGACAAAGTTTACGTGAGTTCAACATCTGATGGATTCAAGATTCAAGATTTAATCACGAAGTTCATTCATCAAAGTTGGAAAAAGAGACCGAGAATCACTAAAATCAGTAAAAGTCGAACCAGGTTTCGGCTCTAAAAACCCCCAAAATCTTCACTCATTAACGCCAGAAAAAAGCTAAAATGACAGCCGTCTCACGGCTTCAGCACGTTTAACATGAAAAAAAGACAAAAATAAATCACAATTTAAAATAAATATATGAATAAAATCAAAAGGAACTTAAAATGTGTAAAATTCCAATGAGATTTGCAACGAGGATTTGTGAAGCGCTGCAGGGATCAATTATTCATTTTCCTCAGTTGATCAGTTTTAACATGAAACACTCGTCACGCAGTTTCACGTATTTTTGCCCAAAAAACAACAAACAGGAAAAATAAATCTTCATCACGTGCAGAAGTTTTTATTTTTTACATAATTAACACGGAGAGTTCCTGCAGCTCCGCTTTTAAATCAGCCGAAATCTGAGTGGAGTTTGGTTTTAAGTTCTGTTACTTTAAACACTTTGGTGATTCTCGTCTTTATTTCCTGTTTAATTATTGATCCACGTGGCCTGATTGATCCTGATTGATCCTGTGTGTGGAGTGATACGATCTTCACTTTTCTTTGTTGACACCTGATCAGGTGTCTGATTGATAAGTTAAATGGACCTGATGAGGTTTGTGCCTGTTTACACAATAAGAGCGCGGGTTTGTGACTCTGATCGATTGATTATTGGCTTCGTGGTGACACGTTGGAGGTATTCAGATCCTTCGAATACCTGCTGGTTCTTTTCTCCATTAATCCACTGAATGATTGATTGATTGATCTGTAAAGACTCTGTGGATGTTTTCATTGCTGAAAATGATGAGCTGCATAATCAATTGGTTTGATCGAACAGAAAACGAATCGGGAACCATTCTGATATTTGATTGGACGTTTTAAACAAATCTGCTGTTTTTATTTCTCTGTTGTTGGGCTGAAACACGTACACACTTAGACGCTATGAAATATTTATTGATCACTGATTGATTGATAAAAAAGCAGGAAAAGCATAAAATCTTCACCCTGAGAAGCCGTTATTGATCAATTCAGCCGCTTTCATGTGTTTGTGTTTAGGAAACTAAAATACTCGAGTAAAGCACGAGTACCTGACCTGTA
>JAVQJD010076726.1:0-34764 GCA_036023655.1 Nannoperca australis
CTTTATAAACAGCAGTACTCGCTCCGACCCTGTTTACTGTAAAGCTCTTATTTGGAAGTCGCTTTGGATAAAAGCGTCTGCTAAATGCCTAAATGTAATGTAATGTAAATGTAAATGTACTGTACTGTTGTCATGGCACTGTGCTCTGTAGCAGCAGCTCCCCCTGCTGTCCAGAAGGTGCCTCCGCGCCCCAGCCGTTTCAAACCCTCCCTACAGCCTTTGGGCCACGCCTCCTCATTTACATACAGCTTGAAAAGCCAAACGACAAAGTCCAAACGCCAAACTCCAAATGCCAATCTCCAATCTCCAAATGCCAATCTTCGAATGGAAAAGAGCAATTGGAAAATATGAAATGGAAAAGGCCAAATAGAAAATAGAAAAGATCAAATTTAAAACACCAAATGTCAAATGCCAAATGATAAAGTGCAAATGCAAAATAAATAATAATTTACTTTTTTTTAATTTTAATTTAATTTGAGCTTTCAGTTTGAGCATTTGTATTTAAGCTTTTGCATTTTAAATTTAACTTTTGTCATTATCATTTTCAATTTTCTTTTTCAATTTTCTATTTGGACTTTAAATTTGAATTATGACCTAATTATTCCTGGTAGTTATGAGTAAAGTAATAATCTTTTTAATTTAATCTCTCTTCGTTTTCTATTTGGACTTTGCATTTTCTATTTGGACTTTTAATTTGAATTATGACCAAAAATATCCTCCATACCGCTGTACCTTCCGCTGCCTTGTCTGCCTTTCTGTCCTTGACACACATGCGCAGTGATCGGGGTCAGCCGTGATGTCACCGGAAAAGCTATGCCCAGTATCAACAGTATCATGGTTGGAATAATAAGGATATCTGTTTCAAACGCAAATCACTATTTCTAAAGAGATGGGTTGATAATGGCATACTGCTTGTTGGGCAACTGTTTAACAGGGATGATCTCCTATTTACTTATAATGAATTTTTATCTGAATTTAATATTCCTGTACTACCAAAAGAATTTGCCATTGTTTTTGATGCTATTCCATCAGGTATTAAAATGTTGCTATCATCGGCAACCAGGCTTGCTTGCCACCCTCCTGTTTTATCAGATTTATACATAGGGAATTCAGATCCTTTTCTGAGTATAAAAACAAACAACAAGTGTATAAGGTAATTAATTCAGAGAAGCCCAGCTAGTAAACCTGCTTCTGTATTTGTTTCAAACAATTTATTTAGATTGGAACAAAACATGGTTATTACCCAGGAAATCTAATAAAATTTTGATTTTGATAAAATCAAATAAAGTGCAGGAGGTATCTCTTAAAATACTAAAATTCTGCATTTGTAAAATATGGGCTTATTACTGATCGTCTTTGTTCCATCTGTCGCAATACAGATGAAACAACAACTCATCTTTTTTGGGAATGCACTTTTAGTCAAACCTTCTGGCATGATCTTAATCTTTATTTAAATAGAAAATTGATCATTCATTTCAAATTCAAACTTGAATGTGTCCTATTTGGCTGTTTTGTTGGGGAATTGTCTGTGTAAAAAATGTTTGTTATTAATCTTTTGTCTGCTTTAGCGAAATTCCATATACACTCCAGCAAATTTGCAAAACAAAAACCCAAGTTTATTGTCTTCTTGTCATACCTAAAATATTACCTGGACTCACTTAAATTCTGCAAAAACTCTAAAGCTGTAAAAACTAGAGCCCTTTGTAATGGTTTTAATCTGTAATTAATGTTCTATAATTGTTTTCTTTTTTACATCTGTCTTTTCTTTTTCTTTTTTTCCATATTACCTCTTACTGCTGTGTTCTGAGACTGGCTTGCCTCGAGTATTTAATCTTATTAATGTTACTGAACTGCATATTGTAAGTTATATGGTGTATATGAAGCTTAATAATAAAAAAAAAGTATCATGGCTAGCTGCAAACGGAGCTCAAAAGTTTTTATGCAAAGAAATGAAAAGAATGTGCAATGCACAATCTGCAAGGCAGAACTTGCCTTCCATGGGAGCACTACAGCGATGCACAAGAATTTGAAAAGAAAGCACGTTGTTGTAGCTGAATCTGATTCTATCTCTAACAAAGAAGGACAGTCGTCTCGGTATGCTAATTGGCTAGTTAGCTGCTAACATTAACGTAAAGTAAACACTGAGTTACTTACTTATATTGATAGCTGTAAACATTAACAATGAGGATTCCATTAGCCTTAGCACACATATGTGTTTTCTGTAACGTTATAAACAAAATGCACTTTTGTTATATTTGAGTGAGACCAAAACATAATTTTTGAGGATAATTTATTTTTTGTTTCAGGTGCCTACCTCATTTTATTTTGTAGCACTATTCAATACTTTAAATTGTAGCTATGTTTGATGCCAGAGACAAATGAAGCAAAGAAAAACCTATACAAGTATTTATTTTTGTCTTCTTTAGCCCAGTGCCTTGTTTTCCTTATTTTACTCAGCAGTTTGCACTCTATGCTACATTTAAAGATTTGTTTACTGCCTGAGAAGAGTAAAATATGTTTACAGGTATTTTTTTTTGTTTATATTTTGTATTCTTACTAGTGCATAGTATTCATAGTGCAACTACACATAGTGCAGATAAAAATGTTAAAGGCCAGAGTTGTGCCTTCATTTTATTTTGCACGTTAAAAAAGTTCATTAAAAGTTGAATGGACTGTCATCTTAATTGTCTATATGTTTTAGTTAGCACATACCTTAAACACTTCAAGCTGGAAGCTAATGGTGGTTATATAAGAGCAGCTGCATTCTGGTGTAAATTTACATATAGTCGACTATCTAAATAATCGTTTGTGGCAACCCTACTTGATAACAAGATCTTTGTGTTTTATGTACATTAAGAGCGAGATAATAGCAGAGTCAAATTCCTAGTATGTACATATACCTGGCCAATAAAGCTGATTCTGATTCTGATTTGTGGTGCACTCTGTTGACCATGTGGTTGCCCATAAAGGGTTAAATTAACAACAATATGCCATCATAAATGTACAAATGCAACAGTAATAAATGTATAGCATAACAACAAATCACAAATTGTATGTGGCAGTAAATTTTAACACATGGCACTTTAAGATGTCACTGTAGTACAGAATATTCACATTAACAAAACAAACTGTGACAAAATACACTGTACCATATCAGTTGATGATTAAATGTTGCATCTATAGACTTCCACACTACTTACCAAGTAGTTAGTAAAGTAAAAAGACCATTATCCGTTAGGTTATTGTGTTTCAGAATTACAAACATCAGAAAATCTTCCAAAGCAGACTTCTTATTTTGGATGTGGAAGATATAGTATTACTAGCTGTTAAGTTTCATTCAGAGTCAGCAAAGCACAATATAGACAATTACCAGACACTTCAAAACACACTACAGCCCGAAAAGGCTGTTACCTGAGGAAGAGCAGAAAATATTTAGTGCCTAATAACAGGCATCCTCTTCTGGCCAAAGAGTATAGTTACATGACACTGTGTTACTCAAATGAGAACACATGCTGTTTATAAAGATTAAACTTCAAGCATTCATCCTGTTAAGTGAAGCATAAAACCTGTCTTCCTGAAAAGTATCTCGGAGCAGGAGAGTAGAAGAGTCTGTGTCAAAAGGAAAGTAAGATATTACAGTGAAACTGAGAATTTGTTAATCAGTAAAGAAGGTTTAATGTAGCCTACTATCTGTTTAATGACATAAATGACATCCCTTCATTTGCCCTCCCATGATGCAATCTGTTTTGACACAAAAATACAACAACTTTATGGCATACAATGGCAATTATGCCTTACTCAGTTCACAGTTAGCATATTCCCTTTTTGACAAATGTTTCAAATACATGACTTGTATGGCCTTTAAAGCGAGACTATGTAACGTTTTAAAGGTTAAATATCAAATTTTTCCTTCTAGCCTTACTTGCTACTAGCTTATGGTGGCTAATGTTTGCAACGGATATTTCTGAGTTAGTTTGTTGACTTTATTATTTCTCTACTTGTGCTACTGTTAGATTGTGTTTTACCATTTATCATTAACCTATAATCATCACTTATAGCACAGTGGCTACAGGTCAGCAACAGCTACATAGCCTCTCTTTAAAAGGAAAAAGATGCATTTATAAGTTTAAATTAAATAAAAAACTAAGATGAGGTCTTGGGCACTTTTGAGTGAAGCAGTTCCACATTTGTGATATGGTGTTAAAATAATACAAATGTCAAATTTTGTTGCAGAAAAGTTTTTCCATAACAAACAACCTTTTCATAACATTTGTGAAGCTTGTTTTACAAGGAAATTGGAGAATAGGCTAATCAAGTCTGTTCGGCTTCACACTCTTCTTGCTACACCCAAACAAAGTAAGCAATTTCATCCAGATCTACAGGATAGTCTGTGAGGTGTAGTGGCTCTTTGATATCAAATCTCTCCCCCTTGTAGCTTCTCCAACGACCAGCAGGGAGGTAGATGTCACGCTCTTGCTTTCCAGGCTCCAAAACTGGGGCTACCATGAGGTCATCCCCAATCAGAAACTGGGAGTCGATTTTATAGGCTGTCTCATCACCTGTGGCGATCCACCACAAGGGCCGTATGATTGGGTCCCCGGTGTCTAGCACCTCACCAGCCAGCTCCAGGACCCGTGGCGCCACAATACTCTCATGCAGGGCCGTGTATTTCCGAGCAATTTCAACCACCTCGTGGTCATATTCCCATGGTGGAACAGAAAACTGCATGGAGGGCATGAAGGCTGACAGCTCCAGCCAACGGATATAGAGTTCTCGATCGGGTAATGCACGGTTTCCATCTGTGCGGTTCAGATAGGCATTCCCTCCAATCATGTCAGGTAGAATGAACTGATAGCCGAGAATGCTGATGGTGAGCACTGTGGGGATAAGAGATTTGAGACCCAACTCATAGCCCCACACAGAATCTCTGTCAATTGGTCTGAAGAAGCAAGATATGTTTTGGGACTGGTAGCCACTGCGCAGCTCAGCTCTGTCATTGTAGGGAATAGCCATTTCTGTGTAACGTCTTGTGAAAAAACTTGGGTCCCGAATGGGAGTTCTGGTACTAAATTTCCATGGTAAGTAGTTGGTCTCCCCTGCATCAAATTTAAAAGATGTCACCCCATACCTGGAGCGCAGTGATCGTAGCTGGGAGGAAAACCAATCACGGGCTTCTGGATTTGTGAAGTCCACAATGCCGCCAATGCCATTCCACCAGCGCACCAAGGCTGGCAGCCGGCCTGTAGGCTCCCGGACAAACAGCCCCCTCTCTACACAAGTGTGGAAGTTTTCCGAGTCATAGTTAACAAAAGGGTGAATCCAGAGTGACAGCAGAAATCCATCTGATTTCAGTTTTTGGAACATGGTCGAGGCATTGGGAAACTTTGTAGAGTCAAACTCAAATTCTCCATAGCGGCTGGTGTAGCGGTCATCTAGTTCCAGGTGGCTACAATTAAAGTTATGCTTGCGTATGTTGGCAGCATACGTCAAGAGTTTCTCTTGGTCAATGTCAGTCTTATGTAGCGCCCAAGTCGACCATATGGGATGGCGGAACATGACTTTGGCAGGCACTTTGTTTGGTTTGTTGAAGTATCTGCGGACCATGTACTTGTGTATGGATGTCACATCCAAGCCCACACACACTCTGTAGCTAAGTTCAGCACATGGTGCCTCTCCTGGGTTTGGCTTGAAGGGACTGTCATTGTATCTCGCCTGGAAGTACATGGTCTTGTCTGTGTCATTCCAGCCCAGGTGGAAGGGCACAGAATTATTTATCTTGATTGCCGTGGCATTGGAAGAAAGCCAATAACTCTCCAAAATCCCACCAAATTCATTGCGGTTTGAGTAGATGTCACTAGTAACAAAGGGTTTGGGAGCCTGTTGGCCAGAAATAGAAATAGGCCAGTGCTGAATTGCTGACACTGCACCACCATACCAGTGAGCAAACTTGTATGTCATGGCATGCTCAACAGGAATATCAGGAACCAGTTCCTCCCAACGCACACGGTAGCATTGTACCGTGTCCTTAGGTCGCACTGTCTCAATGAAGAAGTTTAGTTTTCTGTCTGTGGTGCGAACACAGCTCAAAATCTCCCCTTCTTTAGAGCATGAATCCAAATCCAGTGTACCTGACCTGCCAAGATTGAAATATAATTACATTTTCAAGCAATATCTCTCAACACACACCTAACATTTCTGTTGTAACAGTTAAATCACTGAAATTATGTGCATATACTTACATTTTACATACATGTTCTGATGTATCTAAAATCTGTACCATTAGAAAAACATCACATTTCATAGACTGTTGAAAAAATACTAACCTGAAATCCATTCTGAAAACAATAGACCCTCCTTGGTTGCGGATAATGTAGCCATCTTTATTCAGATCCAGCAGCTGAGTCTTAAGCAGCTCAGCTTTGCGTAGAGAAGCTATGTAATAACACCATGCAGTCACTGCTCCAATCAACAGCACCAGGCCAATTACTCCAGCTCCAACTAAGGGTCGAGTGTCCTTGCTGTGTTTCGGCTTGGGGATAACATCTGTAATTGTGCCTCCCGCTCCTCCCGGTACAACTTGGTACATGACTTGTGCTGTTCAGTGGGAAAATCTTGAGTTGCTGTTCTGAAGAACATAGAAATGTTTTTCAGGGGATCTTGTTTGTTGCACTTTGGCCACGTTGTTATGTCTGTTTGCCTGCCTGTCACGAGAAAAAGGAAACAAAGTCATTGTCTAGGACTTTAGACTAGGACTAGGAATTTGCTCTTTTCATACCAATACAGTTTTTTAGGGTAAAATGTGTTTAAACTAAAATGATTGCCACAAAAGGGTTGCCTGTTTCTGGTGCTTTTGTACAGTACATTCACCTAATATTGCAAACCAGTTCAGGTTAGACAAGAAATATTGATTTGAAAATCAATTACCTATCTGAGAAACCCAAGAAAACAACCCCAGCCAGATCAGCACATGAGATGTCAGCCTGTTTCTTATTCTATCTTGTCACTTCAAAGCCTCCAATACATTTCTAGCACTGTCTTACATGATCTGCATTGCTGCACAAAGTGATTTCACAGCACTTAGAGGTATTATACTGTCAGGATGTAAACTTTAAAGATGTGTCTGAGATTTAACAAAACAAATCTACTGCCAATTACCCATAAGGGGATAAAGTGGATGTTCCCAGCAGTAATTTTAACATATGAGTTCGATTGAAAGAAGACTCATTTGTATGTAAGGAAGTAGAGAAGCAGAAAAGAGGATTTTGGCCTTAGAGCTCTGCCAATGCTGGAAAGGGGAGGAAAGAATACTAAACTTTATGCTCCATCAAACCCGACTAACCAAAACTGGAAGTAACCTGGTTATTTCTAACCATAAATATAGATATTTTGACAACCCAGGCAAGAAAATTCAACAAAAAGACAAATGTTCAATTCTATAACATTTAGGCATAACTGTCTCTCCCAGCAGGGATACAACATAAACTCTCTTGGGTAATTAACGGGTTGATGTTAGTTATTGTGGCTCTAGCTAAGCAGAACAGATTAGATTAAGGTGCACAGCAGACCAAGTGGAGTTTAGTCCTCTCTAGAGTTCAATCCTCCCTGCAATTGACCCTCGTGGTCTGCCATAGACAGCAAGGGTCGATAATAAAAAATGCTTGCTATTAATTAGCAATCTAATTGACTAATTCTGTGTTCAACCACACTTAGTATAGATTTTCCCCAACAACAGGAGTGATAACATAAGCCCATCATTAATTAACAGAGAACTAACTTGGTTCCTTGGAGACCTGGATTCACGAGGGGAAATTTAACCCGAAAGTCAGGAAAAGATTCACTGTACATTATGTCTATTCTACGAACTTCTTTACGGAAAACTGCAAGGAGAGATTTAAGAACTTACCCTATGACAATCTATGATTTTGCATGTATCACATGAAGCTGCAACTAACAATTACTTCATCCATTATCAAAAAATCTGATGATTATTTTCTAAATTAATAAATGAATCCTTTAGTCTATAAAGGTTCAGAAAATTGTATTAAATGTCCATCAGTTTTCCAGAGCCAAAGGTGATGTCATCAGATTGCTACTAACCAACAAACATAACCCAACCCAAAACCCAAACATACTATATTTAACACATTAGGCTGCAACTAACAATTATTTACATTTTCAATCAATCTGGCTATAATTTTCTCAATTAATCATTTGTCACAGCCCACATCTATTTAGTTTGTTTTATTTGACCAACGAAAACCCAAAGATATTCAGTTTACTATCATATATTACAAAGCATCAAATCCTGACACAGAGAAGCTGGAACTTGAGAGCTGTGCTTGAAGATTACTGAAACGATGAATCTCTTGTCAAAATAGCTTCAGATTGATTTTATGTCGATTGACTAATGATTAATCATTGCACCTCTACATCAAATATTCACATTTAGAACCAGAGAGAAAGCCAGGGAATCTTATACAGTATGCACAAGCAAAAATTAAACAGTAATACAATTCCCTACTGTATATTGAATACAGACAAAAAATAAAGATCATCAAAATTCTTGCAGATTCATTTTACATTAATGACTAATCGTTTCTGCTCTAATCCCAATTTCTTAACACAAACACAGGACACATATGTTCCTCGTGCATTTAGTGGCTTTCCTCAACAAAAACCTTTAACACAAACATGTTTTTCTCATTTGAAAGTGTGGCATTTTTGGATTCGTTTACGGTGTGATCAGGGGGGGTTCATGTCTGCCATTTCAACCGATTCACTTTGTATTCTGATATGAAGAAAATAAACACAGAAGTGCTGATAGAGTCAGAAGTGTGAGAAAAGCTCACTATCTCAAAAAACGAGCGCGCGTGCTTGCGTAGAGCGTGTGTGTGTCGTATTACAGTATGCTTATTATAGTTATGTTCTTGGTTAATAAACTTGAATATATAACTAGACAACATAAAAGCAATTATCAACAGAGACGATCTTCACTTTTGATTTGCTTAGTTTTGAAATAGACTGTTGAAGAGTTGAACTTTCTGCGTGCATATTCTTTCTATAAATTAAAACGTTAAATACCCAGGCCTACAAACTTGCGTTCATAACGTAATAATCGAACTGAAAATAATGTCTTCTTTGTTAATGTGCACACAACTTCTACATACAGTATAGTCCGACGTAAAGAAAGCCGTTGTTGTGTGTTGTGGGTGGTGCAAGAAAGTTAACGGCGGAGAAATAACACGGAATCCATGTATGTAACGTGGCATATAATTAGTATAGTTTCTGCGTGCCGTGTTTCATTTTCAGGAGATCATTAAAAATAGTTTTTGCCTACCGATCAGCAGCAGCCCCAGGAGCAGCTCCAAGCTAAACTTGTTTGCCACAGTTCACATAGAAATGCCAAGAGGCACCAAGCCATGTTGTTGCGTATCCGCCTTGTCTACGCCCACCATAGCATGGGAAATGTAGTCCAGTAGGTAGGAACAGGAGTCTTTATTTTCTTAGACTGCACATATTATAGTGCTTTACATGATTTGAGCTGATCACACAGGTTGAAAAAAAAGCACATAACACACAGCAGTAATAACCTATGATATTGTTATGGGGACTTGAGGTCTATCTGTGCTATTCAATATGATTACTTTATTAGCACTGGTGGTATATTTCTTTCTACTGTATGGTAACTAGAAAATACCTTTAATAATCACCATAATACATCTGTAATAACCCTGAGTAAAGTCTCATAGTCTGCAGTTTCTGTTTTAACCCTCTGAACATGCAATAAAGAATTCCTACATCACATGTAGAAAATGATCTCTCTAGTAGGATAACATTTTAATGTTATAGACAGATACACATTAGGGCCACAGTGGCTCATTCAATTTGATCACCACAAGCCCCTTATGGGAAGATCTTTGCTGCTGATTTAGTACTGTATTGTAAAAGTGTCCATGCTGTATTTGGGGACATAATAGTGGTGAGAGTGCAGACAACAGAGGCATTATTCATTCTCACACCTCGTCTCACTGGGTTAATTAGTAGAGAATTAAACAATGGTGACGTTAACAACCCCCCATTTTGCTAGGGGAACCCATGGAGCCCCCTCAAAGACCTCTGCAGGTCCCCAATCCCCACTTTTAAAGCCTGTGCTCTAATAGTCCTAACGAAGGCACTCAGACACAAACTCTGGGTGTATGATGTAGTGTCCAGCTTGGTAGGGCTTCACCACATGGAAGCAGCTGTAGCACCCACTGTTGAGAGACCATCGGAGCAAAGATTAGACCTCAGTGGTTATTATCTCTGGCACACTAACACATCTTTTTATTACCATCATCAACATCATCATTAAAGGAAGTTCAATATGCACCTATAATCCAGGCTGTTGTTAGAACTTGACCTGCGGTATTGTGGCTGTGGAAAGTGGTGTTGAGCTGCTAGAGGGTTGCTGGTTTGGGGTCTTGTTCGAAGAGGAGAACCTGCATGTTGCCTGCCAAAAACAGAGTCAGTTTCAGTTTGTTTTTACAGACAAATAAGACTTGTAGAATCACTCAATTACCACTTAATAATGTTCATCATCTTATCCAGTCTTTAAAGTGCGCAATGAGAGGTCAGAGGTTATTCTCTCACCTGATTTGCTGTGCTGAGAGTGGATGAACATTCCTCTGATAATCCATTCTAATGCAAAAAGAAATCAATTGGAATCAGTGTGTATTTTAAAGTTATCTTTGGACCTTAGGCTAAACTGATCAACTGCTACCTTGCTGGGTTATTCAAAACAGTTTGAAGCTTAAATCCAGCGTCAGCAGGAGGCTCAGTCAGCTGTAATTTCTGCACTCTGTCAGCAGAGGGCAGAGCTTGTACTGTGGATGGGTTGACGGGGGGCATGTGGTTTGGTTTGCCTATTTCCACTGTGTGTTGATAGTCGCCAGGACAAGCCGTAACCGGACTGTGGAATGATAAATGTCTGACAGGGGGGAACAGAGGGCGGCCAGTGTCCAGCGTGCGATGTGGCCTGTAGTTTGACTGAAGGCTCCGGGGAAACAGAAAGTCCTGGAAAGGCAAGGAAAAGAAGAACAGGTATAGGTATAAATATAAGAAGAAGAGAAGGGAAAGACAACACTGGATATGAATGTCACAGATAATCTCTCCTCTTTACTACCCACCAGATTCCCACTCTATACAGTATCTCACATTTAATATGGTTTTATGATATATGCACTTTTTATTGATTGGATCTCACTAAATAAATCCACGATTATTAATTTCAGATTTCAGAGCATTCGGGTTTTAAAATACTGTTTGGATAAATGGTTTCCCTCTTTGCATTATTATCAATGTTATACACTGCAAACTGAGAAAGTGATGCAAACTTTAAATTTTGTAGACATTAATGTCCCCTCTCTTGTGCAGTCATAAGGATGTTTTTTTCTCTTTACAGTAGGGTCACTGTACTCTCCTTTTAGCTCGGTTTACTCCACGTATGGATGAATAAAGAAGCATGGAGGAAATACTGAATAATAGATGGGATACAGCTTTAACCAAGCACAGGGAAATGTAAACAACCAGCCGCCGATTAGTGTAAGAAACTGGCTAGATGAAGAACAATAAAGAGAGTGCCAATAATAGGTGACCCAATTAATCTTGTTTGACTTTAAATGCACCACCTGGAAATGGTCATTTTTATTTGTTAAATTATTTTGGTATTTTGGTAACATTATTTGCTAAATTAGATCAACCACCATACATTAATACAATTATCCTTCATTCTGGAGACTTATTTTCTCAAGAAATTCTACAACTCTTTGCACAATAATAAATAATTACATTGTCCTTTTAAAGTTCTACACTCCTTGTGGCTGTGCCTCTTACCGGCCGGGGCTGGGGGTTGTTCCTGCGGTGAGCAGAGGTGGGTCGAAGTTGTTCTCGTTTCGCTCTACCAGGTGAGGCAAACTGCTCATTGTACATGGTTATGTAGAGCTGGGGAGCCATCTTTACTTATGGTGTTACTTATTTGTCACTGCTTCCTTCTAGTCCGCCTGAAAGTCATGAACATCCTTGTCCTCCCCTGTCACCTGGTGGCTCCTCCCTTTCCCTCATACTTCATCTACTACTTCTGTTGTTCTTTTACTTCCACTTTCTTTTTCTGCACAAATGCCTAATATGTGTGGGGGGTCTTCTGCTTTAAATTGTTGCTGGGTTATGCATGCCATTTATTTTGCTAGTATGCATTACTCTTTCTTTCACACATAGTATTTATTTTGTGCATGCATGAGCAGCATCCTGTTTGAATTGAAGTCATCTAACTTCAACTTCAAAAAACCTTTTGCTTAGCTTCTAGCTGTTGTGATGAATCTACTAAGTTGGACGTAGAGACATGTTAAGAGCATCCTTGCTGAACCAGAACAACTCTTTGTGCTACCTGAGCACTCGGCCACTAATCCTCCTAAGCACCAGGCCCCCTGCTGAGACACACATACCTGCGGTCAGTGTCCATGACCTACTTCCCTCCCAGAGCCCTTTACAAACTAGCCAGCACTGATCTCAAACACTAAAGGCTCAGCTCCCAACTCTTTAGGTGCCTTGTAGTTAAAAGAGAACCAGTCTTATCAGATCTGCAGAACTGCAACAAACCAGGGGAGGGATGGGATTTCTAAGAATCTCCCACTACCACCCAGGGTCACCTCTATTCACTGTCAGCGTGCCACATGTGCATCAATAATTCACCAAGTGCTGTAGGGTGCCTTTGTGTCTCTACTGCTCCTACTGAGTTATCTGTGACAGGAACTGACTGTTCATCTTGCTGCGGTGGCTGGGCTTTGTTTGACAGCCATGTTAAGCCCAGGCAAATCCATGTCAACAGATGCAGAGCAGAGGGCATAGGGAATCATAGTAATGATATGTCAGGAACGTCCTTCATCGGTGCTCAAATCAAATCCAATTTCTACTTTGTGTTCTCTTCTTCAGTACACTCTGATGCAAGGCAAATCCCAAATCCCTCCTTTATTTATTTTGTTGACTTTACATCTCCTCCTCAAGTCTGTACATATAAGAAATGGTTTACAGTGCAATGAATGTATGTATAATGCAAAGTAAAAATGTAATATACATTTCAGAGCAAGCAAGCACGCACATTATAAGTTATGCATATGATAAGCCTTAGAAGATTCTTGGTGCATTGCTTTCATGTTCTGCACAGCCAGTAAAGACGTCCAACACGCGCAATGCAGACTTCACAGCCCTTGTTATTGACTCCGTATTCACAGTCTTATTTATTGGTGCTTGGATTTCACCGCTGCTTTGAGCTTTGTGTAGATATAACCAAAATTCTGTAAGAGAGGACAGACACATGTTGTGAATACATCAAATGTTGCCTGCCTTTCGGTCAGTGCTTTAAAAGCACAAGACAAGATATAAGATGCTATGCGGTTTGTAAGGAAGTAATGCGAAAATCTGATTGGAATGGACAATATAAAAAAGGGACATTAACAAACCTGAATGGCATAGTAAACAATCCCCAAATAAACACCAATGCAGCCACCAAGGAAGAGATCAAAGGCTGCAGGCTTCACTCTGAAAAAAAAAGTGTGTCAGCGTCCAAGTGTCCACATGCGTAAAATGCATATGAACACGGATATTTACCTGTACATCACTACTGGTTGGTTCATTTGATCAAAAAAGGTAATATCAGGGTCCCTGTATGAAGAAATAGAGTTAATCAGTAATGATAGTGTTGTATTTCTGTATGCCTTGCACAGTATGTTTTTTCTTTTACTACTACTACTCCTACTTGTTACCTCCTGTCCTGTCGAAAGGTATGCCTGTGGACCTGCTGCAGGTAGCGTTTGAACTCGTGCTCCAGTGAGTTAACCAGCAGGATGTGACTGGGTTCCTTATCCAGCAGCTGGGTGGCACGAGGGACTGAAACCATGAAGGACATCAGACTGGACATACGACTGTCCTGGAAGTCCTGCATCAGGAATTTAGATATTTAGGAATCATCTTATGCAGCATCATGAAGATGCAAACACTATGCAATGCCTTTAAACTAACACCAGAGGTCAGCACTTCTCTTTGCATATTGACTAAAATGACCAGGAACTTACCATTTGGCCCTTGAAAACCTGCACATCTTTAGGTGAACCCTTGTGGAAGATAAAAAAGATTCATCACCTATTCAAAAACAGATGAAAGGGAATAAAACAAGTCATGAAAGCACAGTGTCTGCATTCGGACACATGCATTCTGTAATCACCTTGTCGGAGAGATTATACATATAACGTGCCAGTGTTTCTGCTATGATGATACCATTACGCTTAAGTTTCCTGAAGTCCACTTGTGATCTGCAAGAAGACACAAAGACAACCTGAGATGTGTCTCTTTTCATATCATCTCATAGTAAACAATAAGCACCTACTAATAATAATCCTAAACAGAATTTAGATCATACATAGTGTCTAGCATGGAGCCACGGAGCTCAGATTTGGGGTCTTCCATGTGAGACATAGTGAAACTCGGTATCCTGCGCAGGCTGTAGCGCTCGTGCTCCCAGGCGACTGTTGACTCCACAAGATTGATCTTCTTATGGACCAACCCCACCTTCACCCAGGGGAATCTGGAGGAAACCACCTGGAGCAGGGATCACAAATGTAAGGCAGTGAAGATGGAGATAAGCCAATTCCATATTTTCCATCTAGCAGTAAAGCTTGTTACCTCCTCGAGCTGTTGAATGAAAGAGTGTATGGGAGTGTCAGGTTTTGGAGGGCGGGACACGTGGATGTACAGTTCATCACTGTTTGCCAGTGTATCCAGACACAGAACAAATGCCACATTGTCATGGAGCAGGCTGGATTCTGGAGGAAATAAATCAGACTAGGCTGCTCATGTTCAGATATTTTAGCTACTTTCCACATATTCGATAGAGCATGGGTCCCAAAGCCCTAACACTTAAACAGTAACTCACCAGCATGGTCCAGATTCTCTTCAATCCATCGCTTTGTGCCAAGAAAATTGTATTTTCCCCCTCCAGTTAAGGAGAACATGAAATTATATCTAAAATGTCAAAGAGAAATTGTCAAACAGATAATAATATATACCCTAAACTTATATCTAGCAGTATCTACCAAAACAGATAGTGATAGTGTACAGTCGTCTTGCAAACACAGCTAGGTTTTCAGACAGGTTTGGGATGTTGTTTTCCCATAATAAAAATGTCTGCTGTTGTTTATTGCTTACATTATTAGGATTATTGGGTGCTGTGGATATATACAAATATGTCCCAAATATCTTTGGATACGTTAAAAGGTCCCTCTATAGGGGAACTGTTACTCACGGTGGTCTGGTACTTGGACTACTAAAAAGCTTCTGGAAGAGACGTGCCAACTCTAGCAGGATGGTGACCCCACTGCCATTAGAGTCTGCTCCATAGGACAGCCACTGTGTAACACACAAGTACAAACATACGCATGAACATAGTATTATACTGCATATGATGACATTTTAATTAACTACTCAACAGTGTAGTTTGGAATGGACACGTCTTAATTAATGAAATGTTTCATTATTTTTACGTGACTCACCGGTGCCAACCCATAGGAGTCATAGTGGGCAGTGATGACGATAGTGGGTGCATCCTCCCCTGCTCCAGGAAGCACTCCCTGAAATAAACATCACAAGTTATGCAGTCCAGACCAATCAATCAAGCCCAAATAATCAGGTCTGACTGAAATTTGAATAATGTCAATCAAAGGTTCCATACTCACCTCCAGTGTGGTGAGGACGTTGTCAGTGATGGGCTTAATAGGGACGTTGTTGCTCACTAAGATCTGAAAGGCTGTAGCTGTGACCATAGTTCGAAGGACTGCCAAAAATGAAAAGATACAAACCTCAGTATAGACAGACAGTGTTTTCATATTATCATACAGTTTTTTCTTATTTTATCATATTCTATTTTATTTAATATTTCTTCACATTTTTTATTGCTAAATTATCTTTGCTTTTTTACAGTACTTAGTTGTTAGTAGCTTTATTTTATATTTAACTGTATTTTCTTTCTCTCTACTATGCTTACTTAAGCACCAATATACTAAAACAAATTCCTTGTATGTGAAAACCGACTTGGCAATAAATCGGATTCTCATTCTGATTCTACAGTTTTCTTTAGCTTCCTTACAGTAAAATGTAAATGCTTCTCTCACCTCTGATGAATATAGATGAGGTCCGGGTGGCTGCAGCTTGTTTGACCTCCTCATACATATAAAGCAACTGTTCATCCTCAGGTGCCACATACACGGGCATGAGGGTCTCCTTCAGCAAGGCCTCACTCTCACTCACCATAAAGGACTGGGAGGGAAAGAGGATTGGTGAAACAATTCTTTCTGTTAACACATACAGAAATAGTATTATGATAATCTTTGTATCATAATTCTTCAGCAAGCTGTTACATAATACAATGGAGCACTAAGATATAAGATATTATATGCAGAAACTGTATCCTGTCAGAAGAATCTGAAAAGATGCTGTCATTTTGTCCTTGTTGCCTGACAGCACGTTCTAGAGCACAAAAGTGTTTCTGGATGACTTTCTACCTGTACTGTGTCATGGGACATACTGGAGATATTTCTGGGCAGCAAGATCAGTATGGCAGCAGCATTTTGCCTCTGGGCCTCATGGAACTTTTCGATGGTGAAGTCCAGCACTTTCATGATGACACAGCGGCGGGTCAGCACCGGCTCATCTGCTGAGCGTGCCTCTGCCACTACAATGGCTCCACGGCAACCTCAGCAGACAAAAAAAGACCAGGAACACAAATATCAACTTAGTTCTTGACTCCACCTGGATTATAACATGTTCTTCTGCTCAATGATGGAAAGTAACTACGTACATTTACTCAAGTTCTGCACTTTAAATTTTGAGGTACTTCAGTACTTTGATTTTATAAATGAGCCGCATATTTGTTGTCATTTTTCGGACTTTACTGTAATCTTAGCTTCTTTTTTTTTACATTGTATAATGTCATCTCTTTGGTCCTCAAACAGTTATTTAAATGAAACCTTCAGAGAAGATTAGAGGGGAAGTCTTTCTTTAACAACTCCTTGTTAACAGAAACATGACAAGGGGTCCTAAGTAGACACTGATCTTTTATAAGGGTTCTCAAGCGAGAAAGGCTGGAAAATATTGGTTTAATCTTTGTTTAAACAATGCATTATCACATGTTGTTTTGTAGTAGAAGTAGAACATATAAAGCAGAATAAAATGAATATACTCTAGTAAAGTACCGCCAAACTGTATTTAAGTAGGGAGCTTTTTTTAAATGTACATAATTACTTTCCACCGTTCAATGTTAAGTGTAACTCTTTGAATTTACCATGCCTCTGTTGTGCGAGGTTATACTGTTGCATCCTGTAGGCTGTGAACTCATAGGAGGACACTGCAGGAAGAGCAGAGCCATGCAGACACTGGACACGGAGCAGCACAAGAGCAGCAGCTACAGTCAGGTCTCTTAGCAACATGATGTCACGTCTTGCCTGGGTTCTCCTTTGGTATTGATCTACAAGGGAAGGCTGGTTACAGTACGCTTCATACAAAGCCAGACTATACACCTTCAGATGTACATGATATATCAATAAAGTCCAAATATTTTTCCCCTTTAGAAAAATCCTTGACAACTTCATCAGGAAATGGGTGGCTGGACACCCAACTTGTCTTGTACTAGAGAGTACCGAAGTCTCAACAACCTGAACTTCCACAAGGAGGCTTCCAGGGTTTACAATAAAATCTTCTATCTATAACCATGAAGTTGACTATCTTCTGGCATCATTTTAGGCATGAAAATGTTCCTCACCTGTCTCCCAGCAGCCCTGTCTCACAAGCCTTCCTACTATGTCTTCCTCAACTCCAGCGCTACTCGTTCCTGCGTGGAGACGAACTAGCTCCCGGGACTCAAGGCGTCTTCTGTAAGTAAGCCACCATTCACCATCTGCTCTCAAGGGATCAACTTAAGGCTAATCACAAATACCCAACCCCCCACACTCACTGCTCCTCTATCTATTTATCTATCTATCCATCCATTCTCCCCATCCTCTCATTCACTGGCAATGTTACACTCATTCACTTCAGTAGGTATTCGCACATCACCAGCAGAGACTCTGTGTGGGAGGCAGGCAAACTGTTTCATACAGTAGCTATTTGTTTCATCCCCTGCCGGGACAACAGCTTGAAGCAGTCTGAAGAGCTGGTGGATTGGAGCACTTGAGATCTGACTGAGGTTGCATGGAGACACTTCACATGCACATCAGCATGTAAAGAAAAAAAAAGAACAGAAACAGAAACATGTGACACTGTCAGACTCCAGATACCTAATATTTATTTTTTGATATGTTGCACTATACACAGAACTTTAATACTGTTAAAATCTAAATGTAACCAGTTCACAATCGTCATAACAAGCAAGCACCTGACAAATAAAAAAGCATCTGCATATGAATTCTTTCCCATTCTTGAAAAATAAATTAGGAACACACAACTGTAAATAAATAGCTTCTGTTACAATGCATTACTTTAGACTCCCCCAGGTGAGACAACATTGGCCAGTAGTTACGCGCTCAGTAGAAGACGACTGCGACGACCTGTGTGTGAATCTATTAGAATGATGTTCGTGACAGAAAAAGAAGATCAGCACCACAGTCAGTCCCTCTGTGTTCATTTTGACTGTACACGGCTACT
The DNA here is from genome assembly GCA_036023655.1 of Nannoperca australis. Lineage (NCBI taxonomy): Eukaryota > Metazoa > Chordata > Actinopteri > Centrarchiformes > Percichthyidae > Nannoperca > Nannoperca australis. Next base: position 18,724 of record JAVQJD010076726.1, read on the forward strand.
GGTCCAACACACAACTCAGCTAGAAGCTGCATTAGTTACATATTACCTGACCTACTATACTGTTTGTATTTTTTCTACTTAATGCAAGTAATTTTATCATCTATACACATGGCACCTTATTTGAGAATGAAAGGTAATTTTGTTTTGTTTACTTTTGTAACTAGGTTAACAGACAAGAGTTAACATTTTACTTGAATCAGTTTTAGCTTTATTTTCTCTCCACATACGTTACTATTCATCTATTCATTTGACCAGAGCAGATATTTTCATATAAATGCAAAACCTCCAACTTGTAAGGGTGCTAACAAAATGAGTACAGCAGATCAGTTATGTGAGATTCATTAATGCAAGGTTTCCCAAAAACATTGTCTACAAATATAAGGATAAGTAGTAACTTCACATCCTGATCTGAAATCCCTTGAACATGAGTAAACATAATATTGTGAATGTTTCCATGATGAGAGAAGAACTTACACTACAATGTAAAGTGCACACATACTTAGAACTGGGGTTATAGTGCCAAAAATCTTTCCCATAAGTTGGATAACAGCTTATCTAAGTTTACGTTATTTTAGAGAATAGAAAGAATGTTTTTAAGGTATTCCACTACTCCACCACTCATTCACTTCGAAGAACTCTCATTGCTGCTGTGTTTTTGGGAAAACCCAGGCCAGATCTTCCACCATCATTAGTTTCAGAGCAGATTCACATGCACGTGACTTTTATCATCTACTAGAAAATAACTGTTGTCTGCAGAGCTCTAGAGGTGTCTTGGACTGATGTAAACATGAAAAATAAACACAGAATGCATTCATAACATCCTAACAGCAAGGACTACTTCCTTTTCAACATCATAAAAAACATATATTGGCATAAAGCATTGACAATACACAGCTGTGTCTGGTGCTACATGTACAGTTCTTGTCCCCAAATTAGACAAATTGGTTAATGTAAAACTCAAGGGGAGTAGGCGCTAATGTACAACCATACAAAACAAATACACTTACAACAAAACTATAAAGAAAGCAAAGCCTTTTAGACTTTCCTTGATTTGCAAATTAAGGAGGGTCTTTTTGGAAAAATTAAAATAACAAAATCCTATTTCATTTCCATCCAGGCAATATGGAATCACTTTCCAGACATTCTTCAGAACCCACACCAGGTATGACCAAAACTGCACCATTTTCTATGTATTTCCACATATTCTAAGCTTTTTATCAATTAATCCAATGTATTGTAACCACTTCCACTGGTGGTGACTGCCTTCGTGATCCTCTTAATCATCCACCTACTGTATGTCGGGGCTAACATGGATAAACACTAAGGAAGTTCACACTAACTCATGAGCTGTTCTGCCATTATTTCTAATAACTGTTTCTCTATATCTACTGATATTAGAGTGAGTGAACCTAAATCTGACTAACTATGTTTTAAAAGCACACCTTACATAATGTCTCATCAGCAACAAGGATGTGTTTAGGGGTCAATAAAAACTGATCTGCACAGGCTGGCCATTAGGACACAGTGTTAACAGGCAACATGCAAAACTATTTGTTTTCAGATTCTTTTAACTGAATATGAAACAATTAAGCAGTAAAACCTTGGTGTGACAGACAAACTTTTTTTTTTTTAAATCTGGAATTACTATCTTAGTGTTGTGAGTGTAAGCATTTGTGTTTGATCAGCAGCTTGATGGTTTAGCACTACTTTCCTGGACATATTTAAACACACACATCATTTTCTTGTTTGACACATTTACACAGGAAGACGAAGGAGACTGGCTGAAAGAAATGAGAAAGAGAAAAAAACAATGGCCAATACAGAACTTCCGATCTCTTCTTGTCCATCGAATACGACCATCAGTTCTATGGCTGATGCGCTGTCACACAGTCACCATTTCAGGTATTAGGTCGAGTTTCTGTCATTTTGTTTCTGTTCTTTCACAACATGGTCCTTGTAAACTAAAATATCCACAAGCATGAGATGGAAGTCGAAACGAAGGAGAAGCAAAAGTAACATGTTTTCCTTAGAGGAAATGTTTCTGCCATCAGTTGAGTCCTCGCTGAACCAACCATGCAGAAGTAAGATGCACAGATCCTACCATAGGAGGAACGTGCACAGATACTGTACATATTGACTCGTTTCTCAAGACTTGACCTCAATTTCTTATTTTAGCTTTTATAAACCCTTGTTTTCCCTTTGTGCCAGTGCCAGCTGATAGTTTTTCTTCCTTGTTGCCACTCTGGTCAGTAGTCGTCCTCAGATATATTTGGGTGGGGTGGGGAAATGGTGCTACTGGATTTGACAGGCTGTGGAGGGAGCAGCCTGGCAGCACATGCAGGTAGGGTTAACCGCTTTGGGGGGGATCAGATCCAGGTCCTCATCGTCTGGGATCTCATCGAGCCGGTACCCATCCTTCAGGAGCTGGATGTTCAGGTCCTGGTTGATCTGCTGTAGAAGCAAAGGAGAGGAGATGCAGTTTCAGCAGAGCTTCAGGATAATGTTGACAAATCCTCAAGCTAGGATCGACCTTGTTAGTTGAATTAGTTACCGCAAAGATTCTAAAAATATCATTATAGATGTTCAAAAGCACCGTGATCCAAATTAATCAAAGTCTACAGGAACAGAAGGGAGCAACATAGAATACTGTCAGGTCATTGGTTGAAATGAGGCAAAAGCAAGAAGCAAAAACAAACATAAAAATTCCACTCCAAGAGGAAGAAATGAACAGGAAATTTGATGAATCATGTATCAATCACTACAGATGACTGTGACTATGAATTCCTGGAGGAGCCAGTATATATTTGTTCGATGGGTGCACCTATACCTTATGTGGGTGGTGTGACAATGGAACTGGGTGATCGGGTATCGATGTTTGTGGATTCACCAAATGACGCTGTGAAACAGTATAATGTGTGTATAGATACCTGGTCCCTCAGACATCTCACCTCGGCTGAGGAGTATCCTGATGAGGAGTATCTGGACATGTCAAAGTCATCATCGCTGAAAGACAGGAGACATCAAGAGTTAGACAAAAGTATCAAACGACAAGGGTCCAAGTAATGGTAACATGATTATGGCTGTTTAAAGGGGTGAGCTAGCAATTTAGTATTGATTTTTTTTAAATGGTTAAAACTGAAGCAGCAGAGGGAGAGATTTTCTGACTTTTAGTAACAGTAAGGGTCAAGCCTGACACCTACATTTCCCATAATGCAACTCTGTAAGGTCTTTCATTCTACGCTTCCTGCCTAATAAATGCCCTCATCTTTTAAACTTTATTGTTTAAAAGTCTGCAGTTTGTAATGCAGACTTTCTGTAACCCTGATGACATCATCAGGGTTACAGAAAGTCTGTACAGAAAGTCTACAAAAATCTCCACCACAGCCACAGAAGGCATTACACATTTTTCACAGGCTGCATAGTACTCCTCATGCCCCTTATAAAAGTGACTATATTAGTTAACAGTTGTATCTTCCATTTGTGTATACATCACACAGTACCAATCAAAAGTCTGGACACACTTTCCCATTCACTGGATATAGTCAGGTCCATAAGTATTGGGACATTGACACAATTCTCATCTTTTTGGCTCTATACACCACCACAATGAAATGAAACGAAATAAACTGCAGACTTTCAGCTTTAATTTGAGGGTATTTACATCCAAATCAGGTGAACGGTGTAGGAATTCCAACACTTTCTATATGTGCCTCCCACACCTGTTCGTTTCATTTCAAATCCATTGTGGTGGTATATAGAGCCAAAAAGATGAGAATTGTGTCGATGTCCCAATACTTATGGACCTGACTGTATATATATATTGTGATCCAAAGAGTAGCAATATCATGCTAATGCTACTAACAGGCTTTCCCCACCCAAAATGAGTAATCTGCTTTTTATACACTGTAAACAAATAGAACAGAGTGACATTGTTCAAAGGCTTGTGCACGTCAATCTAAAATGTGGACAATAAACAAACGGGTGTCCTGTGTTTCTGTGAGTCGGAAAGCTTGTCAGAGGGTGTGTTTGATGCAATACATGATGTAAGCTTGGTTGGCCTCCAGAGTGCTCATTTCACACGAGTGAGTTTCCCTCGTGCAGCAGAGCACAGAGGGCACAAAGGGTGGGACTCATCTGTGTCAAATACAGACCTGCTGGTACAGGGTGGAAGCGAGCACTCCCTCTGAGCTGCTTTTCCCTGTCCAAATCCTCACCCCGCTCTCCTCTAATCCTGCGCCCAGGGAGAGGCTTTGCCCCCTTTTAGGATCCCTTCTGTTAAGAACTCTCTCAAGTTGCTCTATGGATTAATGTACCATAATGACAGACCTACAAAACTACAAATTAGCTCATTTCTCCCTTTCTCTCCTCTTAGGTCAGCATTAGACTTCTAATTGAGTTGTATTTTAGGTAGAAAGAAACTAAATAATGTACATACCTGTCAGTGTCCAGTGCTACCAGGGGCTTCTCATCTGGGCTCTGGTCTAAAGAGGAGTAGCCTTTGTTTGGCACCACCAGCCTGAAGATGAGCACAAAAGGAGACACAGAGAGGACGCAACTTGAAAAAGCATTCAACACTATACTCATACCCACAAAAATATGTCATTTCAAATCATGGAAGGAGTGTAACAGCAATGTAAGACAGCGTCACATAAAACAGGATAATTGTCCCAGAGTATGGCGCTCTCCTTACAGGCTACAAACATGCTGAAATTGGGGCTAATCTGTAGCTTTCAGACTGCAGGCGTTGCCAGATTATCTTTCCCCCTCAGAGACTCGGGGTCCAGACCAGTCAGTACCTCTTATATTTCCACTAATCCACCAGGGAGTGGGATTACACAGATGAGACAGTTGTCAATTCTGTTGGTTGTGCTGGGTTTACGCTCAGTGTGCTCTGACTCTTTTATCACTGTTCACTCACAAAAAGATTAAATTCCCCTTTTCTAAAATAAAAAAAATCACTTCGTTAAAGTATTGTGCATTGAATGTGGAGTCGAGGACACAAAAATGTATTGCTTGAGATGCTAATTGATGCAAAGTGTAGTACTTGTGGTTGAGTTGGTCAACATCACAGAAAAACAAACAAGCAGTGGACACCGTTACCTTGTCCTGGCATTCTTCTTGGGCTGTTGATTGACTGGACTTCCCACAGTGCCATTCTTCACCGATCCCTTCCTGGCAAGGTCCCTCTGTTTCTCTGGGCAATCACAAGATGTGAAGTCATCAGTACATACATTAATAAACCTCAACACAGGGTGTTTACTACTTTTTAAGAGTAAAATTCAGGCACTTTTCAAGCACCTAAACCAAAAATGTCCATACTGTTTAAGCCTTTATTGTTACGGCGGGACTGTTATTAAAAGCTGTTTAGTATACGTGAGTGATTGTGTTGATGATGAAAAAAAAACAAGAAAATAAAGCATTTTCCAATCTTTCAAGACTTTGTATGAACCCCATCAATGTCTTGAAAAAAGTGTTTAAAACAAAAACAGGCTTTTGGTCATCTTATTTTATTTGCTATACATGTGCTATACAGTATGGGGTTTGGAATGTGCTGTATAAATAAAGCTGCCCTACATGTACACATCAGCATTTGGGGTTGATACTGAAAGGCAAGTTCATCTCGAGCTTTAGTTTCAATTTAAATCGGTTTTCTTTTTAGAGCATAGAACCATTTGACTGAACATTTTTGAGATACTGAATGGTGAGTTTTAGGAAACAACATTTACAGCACGCTTTTCTGAACAGAGCCCTTAGGAATAAAGAAAAGAGAGGAATCCTGAGTGTGCCAAAGGCTTTTACAGTATTGTGGCGGTGCAATAACAGAGGCAGCTCACAAACCTTCTGACACCTCTGACAGTAGAGATGAATTGCAATGCTGGGAAATATAATTTCCCTGACTATACTCCTAGTGAATACCATATGGTAGACGATATGAACTGATGTTTGTGCTTATTTTGACCTTGTATGGTATGATATTAACCTGCACTCTGTGGTATGGCAAGTGTGTTAAATGCATTTTAAATGCATTCTCCAAGGGCTTTCAATTCTTTGCCACTGCTCACTGTTAAACCTAAAGGACAGAGTGTGAAGTTACGTCACGTAATGATTTGCGGCGTGTTGACCGTGATACCTATTTGGACTTGCAGTGGTGACGGCTTGTAGTTCATGGCCACAGTCTCTCCCTTGTTGTCAGGGTCTGCCTCAGAGGTGGAGGAGGCTTCAGGGTCCTAAAAAACAAAAAGAAGTACAGTACAGAGCACATTAGTGCTGATACAACCAAATAATATCACTAACAACTTTGCAATGTCTCTTCATAGACCTTGATAATGTTAGTTGTGTCACCGCTGCAGTGTTTGCTTATTCAGTAGCTGACAGGTATTAAACTTGGACCCAAGCTGTTTTCTAGTAATACAGTTCCAATCAACTTGTGCTACACTTCCACTAGGCACCAGAAATTGAACACAGTCCTGAGGGCACAATCAACTCCATACGACCCACTGATTCATTCAACCCAGAAAATCAGCTCTTTTTCAGAACCTGCTTGCTTCCAATCCTGCTATACTATACTATACTACCAAAGCTGCCTGGTTTGCCGCATCAATAGGCTTGAGTGTTCCTGCCTATGTCGCTAGCTCTGTCTCTTTTATGTGTGAGCGGTGATGGCATGGGGAGGCGGCCATGGGAGAACAGAGGGGGTTGCTGTTGGGAGCCACGGTTTCCCCAGATTGAGAGAGGGGAGCTGGGCCGTGCTTGGCCTGCTCTGCTGACAGAGCTCCACATTATGTTGATCCTACAGGCCTCTCCTTGTTGCACTCTGAGGAACTCCACAGGCCACATGGACGAAGGCTACCAGGCATTTGGCTTTCAATTACTCTCTCCATATTCTCTCCAGAGAAATGGCTGCTATATTTAAAAGGAGCCTCCAAGAAATTAAATAGCTGGAGCTAAAACTATACAATTAAAGTTGAACATTTATATAAGACACTACTTTATGCTGAAATACAGTATGCTACTTACATAAATATAATTTAATAATATAAAATAAAATAAGGCATAGGTGTGTTATGCTTCATAAAGAAATGTATTAATAAAACTAAAGTGTGATTGAAGATTGCATAGAGGGGTTACAAAATAAATCGGTCTAGACACAGATATGCCCAGATCGATCTTATCAAACCTTTGCATGGTACTATTGTGAAACACTATATAAAGAAATAGATATAAATAATCCGAATTTAAGCCAATTCTATGAGATGAATAGAGCTTTTCCAACCTCACATGAAAGCCTAATGAAAAATTCATGAGTTTTAGGCAGGGAGAGCATATTTTGCATATCGATTTTCACATTTAAAAATCAAGCTGCCAACACCACAATCCAGTAACACAGCATAGCAAAGCACAACATGTTTAGAAAGATGTAATGTAACAAGCAAAATGGAAAGTAAAAAGTTGTCCAATTGTCTCTCAGCAGCCAACCACAATAATAACGCAACCCCAAAATGATCGGTTGACGGTTGTTGTTTTTTAAGCTGCAGTCCAATATGGCTGAACACATATTCAATGGATACAATAGTCTCTACCTCATCTGGTGATGAAGCATTGTTCACTTAGCTGTAATAATTAATGAGAGCTGCAACAGTGAAGACATTATGCACACAAGTAGGAGCAACAAAAAAACAGCGCACAGAGATGAGGTGTTCCCACCGTAACAAGCACAAACACGAGCTCTTTCTGTTCTGTGACAGGCCTTTCCCTTGGATCATTAGGCTTACCCACATCATTTTTTATTTTTTTTTCATTCTTGTTGTTCACACTTCACTTCCACCACAGAAAGATACCGTGATGAGGTAGGGTTGTATTGTCTGCCAAATAAATCCCTTTGAAATGTTTGAGCAGTACTGGCAGTGGCTAATGAAAGGGATTGAGTATTAAGCTGTCTGTGACAGAATTCACTGCCACTTCTTGAATATAACACAGCACGTTTACTGATGGCAACTAGTGGGTAGCCTACGATAAACATGTTAAACAGCTCACACTGTATCAGGGAAGGTTTGGCCTGAAGAAATGCTACCAACAACCTAAATAAAATGTATCTTTAAATGCGTTTGCTATATTATTACTTTACTTTGCAGTCACAACGGTTAGCTGAAGTGGGCCAAAGTCAGCTAAACCATTTAAAACATACATTAAGTGTCTTTAGTTCCCTATAAAACCATATGTGAGAGCTGACAGACACTAACAAATGATCAAGACCTGACCTATGACATTTGGGTGACACATCGATGTATTAAAAGAAAAACATGGTCAATGGCCTTCACCTCCAAAATTCATTCATATACACCTACGCTCACTCATGGTCACACACACACACACACACACACACACACACACACACACACACACACACACACACACAACCAAGTGTGTACACACACATAAATGAGATGACCTCTGAAGTTTCATCAGCCTGTCCTCCTGTTAGTGACCCCTTTACTTCCTTTAATGATGAAGAGCCACAAGGTTGCTGACACAGCACAGACACCAAGCGATTGGTAGGATTATACATCATGGCCTCCCACTGGCCAATAGCTGTGGAGACTGATACATCAGGTGACCATTAAAACAGTTGCATGCTATCCTTATGACAATGACAACTGGGCTGTATTGCAATCTCAATGTGTTGCAAAGGAACCTGTCATAATTATATTTAGCCTACATTAATCATTCTCAAATGTCCTTGGGCTTAATAATGGATCAGTTTGTAAAAGGATAGTTATAGTCATTCAAAAAACTAATTTCAGTTAAGGGTTAAATAAAAGTAATTTACAAATTGACATTCACAATCTAAAACTTGAACTTGTCTCTTATCTTTAACTAATAATAGACAATAACTCAGTGATTGCATTCATTCAAAATTCTACATGAAGCTGTGTTATTTGTGTGAAATTCATTATCATTCATTATCATTAACAAGGAGACAGGTGCCAAGAGCATTCATGCGGTTTAGGAATCACAATCAAATTATTAGCATTAAAATGCGCAACCATGTGTGCCACATTGACTGTGATCCTGACACAATCAGCTACGGTATCAACCTAACGTGAGGGACTGTTTCAGAGGTTGGGACTGCAAAAGGTAGGAGGTAACATTTAAGGGACTCACAGTGTTGTTTGACTCTGGCAATGATAATTACACATGGTAATAAAGATTAGACTACACAGTTTCAACACGCACTGCAGCCACGATCCAAGTAGCTCCAAAACTGGATTCAATTTCACAGAAATCTCACTAAATGAAACAGGAGAGCAGACTGATCAAGTCTTCACAGGGAGAGGCAGCTACTCTTTCTGCTGGAGTGTTAGCCTGAAGGGGTAGCAGGGCTGGGGAAACACGTGTATGATAATGGGCAGTAGAACTCGGAGCTCTGCTTTTGCTTAAACCCCTAAATCATAAACTATCTAAAAAAAGGGACAGCTGTTTTAAGCATGGAGAATAAGGCTGGCATATCAAAATTATCTACGGTAATAATAAGTTGCATGGCTGAAATAAAAGCTCAAATATGAGCAGAGGATCAGTTAATTATTGGTGGCCATGACTTCTCATTTCTGATCTTATCCAGTGTGCAGGTTGGGCCTATATTATTACATCATTCAAACAGAGAAATATACCTTTATGGTATATGTTATAAACAATACAATGGACAATGAAGCACAGAAAACATTATGATCATGACTGGCTATTGTTGGAGTATATCTATGCTAATTTGACTGTCAGGTCTGAAACTGAAGGAGAGACTAGTCTCTCACTATGGGCCTGCTCGGGCTAACCATCCTCGGGGTTGCAGTCTGCAGTATCGGTTTGGACAGAGCTCCTATTCACGCGATCATTTAGACTAACAGCCATCCCGACCCAAATAACACGTCACCAAATGACGAAATGTAAAAACAGAGGGCTATGCCAGCTATCAAAGTAAACAAGCGAATACTGACGTGGATTTTTTTTTAACAACATAATTTCTGTGAAGTGTGAAGTTTAATTACTATGATACAATACAGGGAAGGCGTGTTTATTATTTAATTATTATATGTAATATTTATGTCATCATCCCACGGAGAAAGATGTCACGTTAGCCGCTATCCTTTCATCTATAGAAAATCAATCTACACCCATCCCAAAGCTCCAGTTTGTGCCAAAGCTGTAGATTGCTATCGGCTCGCTTTCACACGCAGATTATGTGACACAGCTGTCACGATAAACCGCAAATAAAACGAGACAAAAATGTTCCCGTTTGCATCCAATTGAGTTATTTGCATAAGATGTGTTTTTGTCTTTCCTCGCTTACCAAAGGCTGTGTCTCTCCGCTGACTGGAGGCACTTGGAACCTGTCGATTTCTTCCATCATTTTGGCAAAGCGTTACAGAAACGATACAGCAGTCAAGATAAACGGTGACTTGTGTCTAACTATTCCAGTCTGTGATGCTCGGTTGTCGGGATTCTTCGTTTTTCAGCATGATAGCAGTTCGTTTTCCTCCATCCTGACAGAGGTGACTCGACAGCAAAACAGCAGTACCGCCCCACTTCCGGGTCTATAGAATATTCATGACAAGTCTGTCCAATCACAAGGGAGATCATATTGAAATACGTAGTGAAGCAAATCCATGGTGAATTTAAATATCTAATGAAGACATTTATACAAGTCTGTGCTTGTGTAAATACTGCATGTTCATGCATTTGCATTTAAAGACAATTTACCTTAGCTTACAGCCACTTATATTGCCTTCAGTATAATACAACGTAACAACGTACTTTTGCCATTCCTGCGTACTCTTTCCTAAAAAATATCGGACAAAGAACAAAAGCTGTTTCAAAAGTTGACATAACTGATTTGTTGCGTTCAATACCCATATGATGTTCTCATAAACTCATTCAATTAGAGTGTCGGTGCTTAATTTAGGAGTTCCGTGTGACGGGAACTATCTTGACTTTATCAGGATATTTGCGCTCTTTGATGACTGACCTAGACTGCTGGTTGTCTTGGCAACTTAAATACATCAACAGGCATCTTCTGAAGAGCGAGTCTTCTTTTGCTTTTAACAACTTAAACGTTTGTTTTTTACTTTGTATCGTAGTGCTGAATTTTGAAAAGGCTACATAGCTAAATTGTCGGTCCTTTCGCAATGCCCGTGTCTAACAATAACGTCGCAGCATATGGGAGAAAGGTAACTGTCAGCTTAGTTTAGCTATGGGTAGCTATCGATAACTAGCTAGCAAAGTTATACCGCTACGTCACTGAATAAAGTCAAAGCAGTACACAGTTTAGCGTCAAGTAAACTTCCAGTGTTTTTCATTATTCCAATGTCGTAGCTAACCCTTTTCTTGGTTATCATTTGTTTTCACACAGGGCTCAACAGTTCAGAAGGTGCCTGGCGCGAAGTTAACGAAAGCTGCAAGTAAGAAAAAGGTGGGTACACTTTCAACTCACAAACCAATTCCAGAATTTTAAAACAGTTTTGAATGTTGGCATCTTCCTGCAGTAGGATAAACTATGAGAAACACGTGTGCTCTTACAACATGATGCACTTTTTAATTTAATCAGCATAATAAATCTCTTTTGTTTGTAACATTACAGGATGAGGAAGAGGGTGTGGATACGGGTGATGCATGGGATGAGTGGTCTCATGGTAAAGCGCTTATTAAGCCTCCAGATCAACTGGAGCTCACTGAGGCTGTAAGTGATGGGGATTTTCAACTTTGGGGCATCCTGTGTTGAGGGAATTGACTCCGACTTTGCTGCTGTTGCTTCATTATTATTACTAGAATAGTTAATTATCCTCATTTGGTTATTGTTTTTGTAATTAATACCTTTGTCAAATTAGTCAGCCATGTCTAACCTGTGCTTTTATGCACTCTGCTTGATCTTTAATGATATTGTTAGGAGCTGAAAGAAGAAATCACAAGGATCCTGACTGCAAACAACCCACATGCCCCCCAAAATATTGTCCGCTACAGCTTCAAGGTAAGAAAGTTATATCCAGACTTCTAACAAAACATCAATCACTTTAGATGCAAGCAGTGCTGCAATACTGAAGTCACCTCATATTTAAGATTATCTAATGAGAGAGGCTGACATTGAGACATTCAGCTTTTCAAAATTTAAAGAGTACAGTAAACTATTCCCAACCTGTGCTTTTTTGTTTGATACCATGTAAGTAGTTAATTTTCTTGTCTCCCAACCACAATCAAACAAAACAAACAGGTTTCTCTAAGTTGTTCCTCACATCTTTGCTTTTTGTGTTATCCAGGAGCGTTCCTACAAGCCTACCAGTGTTGTGGATCAGATGGCGGTCCATTTTGTGTTAGAGGGCAGCCTCCTGCATCAAGACTCTGATGAAGCTCGTAGACTGAGGGCCAAGGAGGGTCTCCCCGAGGGTAGTTACGGAAACATGTTTACAGATCACAGTAACACTTACACACAGTGAAGTAGATATTCAAGGAATAGATTATTCTCTTCCATAACAACTACACACAGTGTTCCATATTCTGTTTTTCTAGCATGTATTATGCTTTCTTCTTTGATGTAATGCAAACTTGTGCCACATGGTGTCACTTTCAACATGTGCCATAACATTCGAGACCAGAGGAGAGTTTACACTTAAAAAAAGGGATGTGTTAATTTTCTGTACAGTGAAATTATAATGTAATATTTCAAATGTGTGCAGAGACTGTATCCGTTGATGCTGGAGCAGAACCTGATCCAGAGAAGCCAGAAACCCCGGTAAAAATATGCTTTGCTGTACTAAAATCAGAGCACTGTTTTGTGTTGGACATATTTCATTTTGAACAATGCATGACGATCCTGTTGATCAGCATTTCTTCACATGGTCAATAAGTCAAGAGTGTGACTTGAGCTACACCACTCCCCCCTGTTGGTTTTCAAAAGGCAACACCTGTAGAGGATGGAGGGGAAGTGGAGGAAGCTGGAGAGGAGGACAGGCCGGACAGTGTTGCCTCTAAAACCGACAAGAAGGAGCCAAAAATTTCCAACCAGTTCAACTTCAGTGAGAGGGCTTCCCAGACTCTCAATAACCCACTGAGGGTATGAAGGAGAAAAATAACCAGTGTCAAGTTAGAGGAGCATCTTAGGTCTTATCACAACACACATCTTTCACATAGTAGTTGAGATATCAAACATTTAAAATGGTAATGTTTGAATATTGGAGGGTATGATAAACAAAATATTGATGTGTGTATAATAAAATATTCATAGCCTAGTGCCTCAAGAGTTTCAGTGGAGTCATTTCTATTTTCTTGTAGGAAAGAAGCTGCCAGACTGAACCGCCTCCCCGCAGCATCTTCTCTGCTACCGCTAATCAGGTACTGGATTCCCTGACTTATTTAAAAGAGATGTTTAGGCCCAGCTAGTTTTCACACAGTATACATACATGTATGTGCTCACGTGGGTTGACTGTAATAACTCTATTCTCCTCGCAGTGGAAGATCTATGATGCATACATGGAGGAGCTGCAGAAACAAGAAAAAAATAAAGAGAAGCAGAAAGCTGCGCCAGCAAAGAAAGATAACGACAAAAGCAAGAAGAAGATGATGCTGATGGAAAATCAGGTAAGCTGAGTGCTCACCAACCTAAATATAACATATATCTAATATTTGCATCTTAGCTCAGTTACATCTGATTTTAATGTTGTTGCTGTACTACAGGTACATTGACATACAAAACATTGTGAATGGCTGTGAAGTCAAAGTGTATGTAGCTTCAAAGCTAACAATATCATTACACAGGACTCTACCATCATACTTGTGTTCTTATGTTAGTCTATGATAATTTAATGAGGCAGGGAAATTCATGTTTTTCAATTTATTTGTGTTTCTGTTATAGAATGATGACATCACCAAAGTGGGCAAGGCTTCCAAGATCTTTGAACGAATGGTCAATCAGAATATATTTGATGACATAGCACAAGGTATGCTCTAGTAAATATGTCAAGTCACACCATAATAAACCACAATCCCATTTGATATTCAAGTTGCTGCACATTCTCTTCTCTTCTCTTCGCCCTCCTTTCATGTCCTTTCAGATTTCAAATACTTTGAGGATGCATCTGATCAGTTCAGGGACCAGGAGGGCACCCTTCTCCCTTTGTGGAAGTTCCAATATGACAAAGCCAAAAGACTGTCTGTCACTGCCCTCTGCTGGTAGATTTGTTCATCAACTCTGCTAACGTTCCCTTAGAATGCTGTTTCTTATTATTCTGGGGGGGAAATATGTAGCCGCATCTGCCACACTATCTAGTGTTTTAAAGATAATGTTGTTGATTGTATACCTCAACTATCAGAGTTTGTATTTCAATGTTTCCTGTTAAAAGAAAGAGGATGACTGATTGATGCATCTGTCCATAACAGGAATAAGAAATATCAGGACCTTTTTGCTGTGGGAATGGGATCGTGTAAGTAAACAGGATAAAAATTTAGATTCATAAGTGAGCAGTTATTTTAACCTGATTTTTAATTGTTGCTTTCTGTAAAACTTTTTTTTTTCTCTCCCTCCTGGCCAGATGACTTCAGTAGGCAAGGGCGTGGCATGCTCGTCTTCTACTCAATAAAGAACTCTGCCTTCCCTGAGTACATCTACCCCACCAATTCTGGCGTCCTGTGCCTTGACATCCATGAACAGCATTCCTACCTGGTGGCAGTAGGCTTCTATGATGGCCGTGTGGCTGTTTACAACTTGAAAGAGGAGGGACAAGAGCCAGTGTATAAGAGTACGGCTAAGACTGGCAAGCACACTGACCCCGTCTGGCAGGTGAGAGTTGGAGACAAAGTAGAGGTGATGTGTCTAGTTCCAGCCACGTCACCCTTTCCCAATAACTTTGTCACAAAAATGTATCTTCTTTGTCATATGCTATTTTGATCATGCACATGAACACTTATGACTTACCCTAAAACCAACCACTTTCTTCTGTTTGCAGCAGATTTAATGATTTATTTTTTATTCAGGTGTGCTGGCAGAACGATGACATGGACAATAACCATAATTTCTATTCAGTGTCATCCGATGGTCGAGTAGTGTCCTGGACACTCGTTAAGGTCAGACAAGGAATTGTATTTATTTACATCTCTCTGTAACTGTAACTTAACTGTACTCTTAAATGGTATTATTAAAAGTAATTGTCTTTTTTCAATATAATCTCAGCAAAATGTAAATAGAATGCAACTTTCAAGTGTGTTTCAAGTGTGTTTGTTCAATTTGCAACTGTTTATGTGGTTATTTTCATCCGCATGTGTTTCTATCTATAATTTCCATGTGTATGTATTTATTACTGTGTGTTTGCGTGCTTGCAGAATGAGCTGGTCTTTACAGACATTATTAGACTGTCATTGAATGGTGCTGTCTCTGAGGGACCAGAAGGTGCACAGCAGCCCAGCATCGGTAAGGTCTCCCTCTCTCAGCATGTCATCTTGCACATGTATATAGAAATGTAAATTTTTCATTTTTTAACTGTTATTACTTATGTACTTATATACTTCTACACTTTAATTATTATCTGATATCACATATCAGGCCGGTGTCTGTGACACTGCATGTCTAATTTAAGTGCTTGATGCTTGTCTACAGCTTCCGGTACATCGTTTGACTTCCATAAACACATCAACTATCTCTTCCTAGTTGGCACAGAGGAGGGTAAAATACACAAGGTATGTTTGAAGGATTCCACTATGCTGGTTTAAGTTGGATGACATACTGTAGGTCACTTCCAAAATTACATTAAGCATGTTGTCGACGTGACTCACTTAGGCAGTGACTCAAATGTCTGGCGGGGAAGGGAATTGCAGCATAACTTGTGATACAATAACATCAGGATGCTGCATATTGGCCACAGCACAGAGAGCAAGAGGAAGGAGAACATACATTACATTTAGGCATTTAGCAGACGCTTTTATCCAAAGCAACTTCCAAAATAAGAGCTTTACATCAAGTGCATAGAACCATGATTGAAAACAACAAGACGTCTCATCAGACTTGTA
>JAVQJD010076727.1:0-11706 GCA_036023655.1 Nannoperca australis
TGTACACAGTTGAGGTGATGCAATGCCCAGTAGTGCGTAAGTGTGTTTCTGTACTATTTCTCCAGCCGTGGTCACGTGGTGTCATAAATGATGGTATTATGAGAGGTATTTATTGAAGTTGGACTAAGTAGGACATCGCTGAAGGCCTAGGTGTGAAATGCACGGCCCGCCACTGAGTTAAAGGTTTTCTGTTACATTTTATGCAAATATATGCCATTAACCAAGGAAAAGGGGGATTGTCTTCATGATAAATTGATACTACAGAAATGATTTTCTCTTTTTTAAACATACTTTGTCTCTGTAGTTTACTTTTAGGTAATTATACAGGTCGTGGAGTCAATCATTACCTTGACTTGCCGATTTTGTACAATAAAGGGCTGCTCACATGTAAACCACAAGGGTGTTTGTTATTCACGAATGTTTCAATTTACACAAATGAAATACAGTTACTTGATTTAGCCTGCCAGATACAGTATGCCAACAACATAATAATCATTGGTTTGCTGCAAGGACGAGATGAAAATGAGTTAAAGTGTATTTATTATAACTCATCGCTCAACCAACTCCTGTAAGGACAGATTTAATGATCAATGGAAGCAAGACAAAGGGTTATTAGGACTTCATATTTGATTCCTGTAGTCCTGTTTTAGTTAAAGACCACCCTGTGGAGGCAGCAGATGATTTTATATGATGAGAAACAATTTTTGATTCTTGGCCGAGCTCTACGCTGAAGAATGTGTCTCTTTTGATGTACGACAGCATATTTGATAAATGGTTGTTCATAAAAGTGTTTCTTTGTCTTTCCATTTGTCAGTAGATACATGGGAACCAACAACAGAGCCAAACTGTCCAGAACCGTAAACATGTCCAGAAAATACCAACAAGAAACTATAACATCTGTTCACTTTAATGCAATCAGATACAAACAGTCAAACAAAATGATATTGTTGTTTGAAGTGTGTCAAAGAGGGTCAATTCTGAGGTCACAGTTTGTGTTTGACATTTTACTACAAAGTGTTTAAAATATCTTTATAGTAACACTCTATGTAAATGTCTTGACCAAAATATTTGACTTTTTGATACAGTGGAAACATTCAAAACTGCAAACTGCTGTATTGCACTGAATTTCATCACACACTTGTTTTTATTTTCAAATTTTTGGTCACTGTGTGTACACTCAGATAAAACCAAGTGGAATGATTTCCTATACTGAGACCTAACTACTGTGTCAAGTCCAATTTATTTTATTTATACACCTCACTATTATACGTTTGCCTCAAAGGGGCTTTACAGTCGGTACAGTATACAACCTCTTTCAGATGGAGACAGAATAGACCAAAATACCAAATTTCAATATGAAAAATCAGTGAACGTGTGAAGCCGTAGGTACATTTCCACCTCTGTTGACAATACATTCCTTTTCTATTATTGTTTGTATGCTAAAATGTTTTATTCAAATCACTTTTTTTGGCCCATTTTGTGTCGTTTCTTTCGAAAAATCAATTTCCAAGAGAGAAAATCAAAAACCTCTTTATTCTAACATCCACAGCGAGGACTTTCATAACTAACCACATGAGAGTGGAGGTGTTTATGACTCCACACTACTGTTTAGAAAAAAGATCATGCATGTGGCTATGGATTCTACCTAAATCACAGTCTTGACCTTATTCTTATTCATTTATGCGTGGCGCCAATCAAAGAAGCCATTACAGAGAAAGCAGGCCGTTTCTCAAACATCATCATTGCCAAGATGGATGGAGCCATGTGCGGTTGCCATGGTAACCACGTGCTGGCCATTTGCCAGGATCCATAATGATTTTGCATCAGCTGCTGCACCAAGAGGAGCGTGGACCCTCACTGGTTCAGACAGGCTCAAAAATCCCCCACAACATCATCATCACCATCACACACACACACACACACACACACACACACACACACGGACATACTGTGTTACACACCCACAGGCTGTAGAAGACCTGTCATACATTGCAAACACTGGAGCCTAAATAAAAAAACCCTCTTCAACACACACACAGACAGATTCACTTACACAAAGCACACACTGCCCTCTCCATCATTTCCATCTTTTTTTCTCTTCAAATTTCTCCTCAAAAGTGAAGCATCACATTAATATTTGTTGAACACCAATCACTGTCAAATATCAAACATCCATCACGTTTGTGAAAGAGAATATCTCTACAGCTATTTGATGGATTGCCATGAAATTTTGTACAGACATTCATGTTACTCAGAGGATGAATCCTAAAGACTTTCTTCTAGCACCACCATGAGGTCGACAACTGTTGGATGGATCACCAGGAAATTTAGTACCAGCATTTACAAGATTTGATTTTTTTTTATGTAGCACCAGGTGTCATCAGGTCAAAATTTTAATTTGTCCAATACTGTCACGCTCTTTTCTCCTGTTCTAGTCTGTTACCATACATATCACAATACTAAAAGATGCAATTTGTTTCCTTGTGAATTTTGTGTACCTCACATCCCTCTGATGTGTCTGTTGGGTTCTTCTCTATGTAGCACTTTATGTTATTGTTCTACCTGATGAATCCTGCACTGCTGCTGACATCCATTTGAAATACCATTTAAAAATAGTGTGTAAATATTTATGCTACAAATTCTCATATATGTGTCTCTCATAGAACCTGGGAAAAACAAATTGTATTTTTTTGATGAATGATCCTGTTTAAGAAAGTCAATCAAGTTTTGCTTTTGAGCGAAAAGTGTAATTTAGTTTTCCAAATGTCTACACGTTGTTTTTTGAAGCTGAATCCACAGTCTGATGATATATTCTAATGTCAATACAACTGTCTGAATGACTTCAGAATGAAAATGTAAATGTGTATAAGATAGAAAAATCACCTTGTGTCTCACCTTGAAGAAGGTGTGTGTGTGTCTCTGTGTGTGTGTGTGTGTGTGTGTGTGTGTACGTAGATGTTCCCAAACGAAAGGCAAATTAAGGTGGGCTGTAGCATCAGGGGAGCTGAACTCCTAATGCTTGTGTGACAATTTCGGCTTCAAGTAACCTTCAAGTAACCTTTGCTCGCCATGAATGAGCGGCACCCAGAATGTGTCTATAAGTGTGTGTATGTGTGTAGCCTACTGCACGTATGTATATATGTGTGTCTGTGTATGAACATATACAGAGAGCATGTGAACCACCCTGTGGGGATCATGAGGTGTTTGATGCTTCTGTGTCTGTCTCTTTCCTGCAGCCTGTCTAACTGAAGCTCGTGCTGACAAAGCTAACAGACGTGCACTTGGCATCCTTGTGTTCCTGCTGTTTCAACAGCAGCAGCCCTCCTCCAGATCCCCCTCTTTTTTCCGCTAACATCCGTTTCCTACAGTATTCCCTTCTCTCTCCACCCACCACCTGCTCCTCCTTCCTAACCCCTCCCCCCATCTTGTATATCATCACTTCGCTTTGGAGCTCAGCAGCACCTCGCCAGCGTTGCCATGGAAACAGTGGAACAACAGCAGGTTGTCTGCCGCTGCTGCTGCCGCCGCCGCCTGGAGGCGTGGCATCTCAGTCACCCTTTGCTCCTCTCCTCTCACTCCTGGAGGTCTCCGGTACCTCCGCTGAATCCATGAACCAACACGGGAACGTCCGTCTGAATGTGAATCAGTTTGTATCACAACAACAACAAACCAGAGGGGACAGCTATACTGTAGATATCAGCATTGGTGTGCTGCAGCCATCGCAACGAAGCAGGAAGTCAACATGGCATGAACTAGAGTATGATAAGGCCTCATTCAACATTAACATTAAATACAGATATGAGCATCAAATGTAAATGTGCTTTTGTTGGGCCAGTTATAATCTCACATATGAAATTCAAAAGCATGCATGTTAGTGTCAATACAAAGGGAAGGATGAATCAGCCCAAGTGCATGGTGCACACTTCCTCAGCCTAAACCTGAAAGTAAGCACTGAGGAGAGATACTTTAACCATGCCATCACCATCACCATCACCATCATCATTATCAGCAGGACACGTTTCAGCCACATTTTTCTGTGGCTGACGGAACAGATAACACTCCTGTTTTACAGTTTTTCCTCAATTGCTCAAAAGCCCCAGTTGCATTTGTCAAAGCAGCTTATATGGTAGAACACAACGCCACAATTCACCTGCAAAAGGTCACAACTTACCCAAAACATTTAACATGCTTCAAAACAAAGTTATTGTATGTCATATAAAAAGTCAGTGCCCTCATTGTGCCCAATCAATTTCCATTCTCTTTTTACATGCGTAACTACTGAGCAGTGGTTGCTCTGTTTAGATATGTTTACGCAGTGCACAAATCAGATGTTCTCAAGGAAGATATTCCAGTGTCAGTACGTCCTGATCCCCTATTGAATATCCTTTTTATGTTCCAGATAAACACAAAGTATACATGGGTGTATGTGAACAATACCACTTGTCTATACATACGCACTATTACAGTAAAAACAAGAATGCCATGAGCCTAAGATGAACATAATGCCTTGTGCTTCCCTGCGTGGTCAGTCCCAGTGTTCTTCCATCAAAACGTCCAATTCAAACAAATTCACTGAAGCGAGAAAGGAGCGCCTGGTGAGGGCGAAAAACCCTTGACCTGTTTCTGTGCATCACAAGCATAGTGAGAACACAGCAGATCTGATTGGTTGTGAGTGAGCTGAGAGAAAGAAAGAGACAAAAGAGGAGAGGAGAGGCTGCTCAATGACTCTCTGGCTTCTCTTCGTGATCATTTCAAAAGAAAAGAAAAAAAAACATCAATGCTGTACTTTCAATTATCTGGATAGCATTACTACAAAATTGAATGATGGACAGATGAAAATATCTATTTTCCCTCCTGATGGTACGATTCATTGCTCAGCTGCAGAAAGATGTTTGTAATCTATACTTCGCTTTGAGGAACTCTTTCTATATTTCACCAATCTGGCAGCCACTAAAAGTATCTCTCAAGGGTCAGATAAAACTGAGTTTTCCATGCATGAATATTAGGCTGCTATGTATTATGCAGGAACTTGGTTTCCTTATGTTTCTGTACATGTTCTTTGTTTTTCTCTTTTCTTTTCTTTTAGTTTTCTTGAAGTCCAGTTGTTGTGACAGTTACTGTTGGAAATGACCCGACACACTAAGGTCACACAGGTTGCAACAGACACCACTCACACACTGTAGCATGTGTGCGTGAGTGTAAGTGAGAGACAGAAAGAACGACAGAAGGAGGAACTGATTCACTTGGATATAACACTTGGTAACCAAACTTCAACCGTAAACTTCTCCTCAAAGTTCAGATGGACACTTTGGGCCTCGGCGGTCATAATTCAGCAGTAAAGGGCTGCAGCAGTGTGCAGCAGTGTGCAGCAGTGAGGCGGCCATCCATCCATCCTGGATACGGCTGTAGGGACACAGCTGAATCAGGTTTTCAAGTCCTGTGCTGACAGAATAATCTGCAGCCAACCACATTTGAAAGGAGAGAGTGACAGACAGAGAGAGAGTGATGGAGTGAGTGATGGAGTGAGTGAGTGAGTGAGTGAGTGAGTGTGTACATTTTATCCTGTCATCTGCATCAGGCAAGCTCAGATTCTTAAGAAGAATACCCCTTGTCTTTTTCTAAATATTTCAAGCTATTTTTGCTGTATATTGAGAAGTTGTGCCTCGGTTTGATGGCTGTAGTTCTTTGTAAATATATGGCTATTTTATAATAATAATACAAATGTTTAATCACATAGGATTTTTTTTAAACAATGGTCCCACAATTACTTTCTTTAGATCAGCAGGAATGTAAAGAAAGTATTTGCCGACTAATATCCAAATACACACCTCCGATAATATGTCTCAGCTAGCCAGGACTGACCCACAAGCTGGAGGAAAGGTGCAGTTTTATATGATGAGACAGGATTTAAAACTGAGTATTTCTTTTTATATATATATATTTGGCAAAAAACAAGAGATCGCTGATCAGTTAACACTCGGCAGACAGGATAAGAAAATATGTGTCTGAGGGATTAAAAAGAGGATACTGAGTGACATTTACCGAAGACAATCGCTTTTCAAAAATATTTTAAAAGAAAAGAATCGTTTGGAAACAGTATTTTTTAACCTGGATTTTGATCTCACCTACAAGACGATGTGTTTCTGCTGCAGGAAGATAACTCTTCACTGCAGTTTTCAGTAAGCACAGTTCAGAAATGCTTCCAGTATTACAGGTGATTTTGTGCCTAATAAGCTATTTTCTAAGTTACAACTATTATTTTTATTATGAATTATCAGATGTTTACCAATTGTTTATCCCAGATTTAAAAAATAGAAATAAAACAGAAAACGTTCAGTCCTAACTGTGTACTGTAGGATCTGAACAGGTTTTTCCATCTGCTGCACATTCTTTATCCCCTGATGAGACCGTCTCTCACTTAACTGCTTCTCTCAGCTCGCGTTCTCAGCAGCCACAAAACTCTGCAAGTCATTAGAACAAACCAAACAAAAAAAACACCAACACTGTCATTCACAGGGAGACGGCTGAGCGACACTTTCAAGTCAAGAAGCAACTAACGCTGAGAGAGACCTCTGTGAATGATTACGGCCTTAAGCTTCATTCAGTTTCTCAGCCAAGCATACACATTATGAGGGAAGTCCCCGAAACACAAATGTCTTGTCTCAAGCTCATTGTTTGCTTTATGTTTCATGTATTGACGTCCTTGTTTTAAAGTATTTTATGTGTTCTTGTGAAGTGTGCTCTGCTGTATGTACGGTATTACTGATGAATCTTTTATGTGTCTCTTGTAGTTGTCATTACACCAGTTGACAATTAGCCAAGATGGCTGAAGTGGCACAATTACAGAAATGTAATGTTCCTGTAACTTTAACCAGTACAAGACAATTAATTTGTGTGACACTTAAAGGACAGCTGGTGGATTTCAGATGCTTCTATTTCTGCTCTAAATATTCCCACCTCAGACTAAACAGTGATTACTGCGCTGGACCCGAGGCAGCTGGCATCCGTTGGTTTGATGATTAAACTTGCAGGCTTTACTGCCACTGTGACTTTGCTTTAATCAGTTAACCAGGCCTTTATGAGCACACGTGTGGCTCGTTTGTTACACTACATTACAGGATAACCAACTATAAACTCTGGGTGAAGTAAGAATACAATCTTCAGGTGTCAACATCAGCCTGAATCACTCTGCTGCTGCTGGTTTTCCTCATACAAGAGCGATTTTATGGTTGTTTAAATATTTCTACTGAAGCCTCTACTCCCTGCACAGACCGCATGCAGCCTGCCACTGGGTAATGTTCTCACTTACATATCAGCCAGGCGCTCTGGCCTGGGGTGAGAGCAGCTCATATGATATGACCTTACACAAGGTTTGAAAAGAGTGGAAGAGACAGACGAATGCAGCAACAAGAGGACTCTGCTGTACAACCTCCTCTCCAGGAATAAAGCAAAGACCAGGTGATTCAAAGCTCTACCGTCCTTTTGAGTATCAAACAATGTCGGCTTGATTTTAAAAAAATGCAGAGTATTAACTGTTATAACATATTCTGCTAAGAAATGCATACTTCCACAAACAGTGTTTGCACTGTGGGACCCTACTGGCTGCCTTACTGCAATGATATTCAACACATGACAGAATCTGTGTTACGTTTGGATGTTAAATCCTCACGGCAGCGAAAATAAACTCAAAACAAATGCACACAGAGAGACTTTACAGCGTTACTACAAAATACCTTTGAATGATGGACAGATGAAAATATGTATTTTTCCTCCTGATGGTACGCTTCATTGCTCAGCTGCAGAAAGATGTTTGTAATCTATACTTCGCTTTGAGTGACTCCTGCTATATTTCACCAATCTGGCAGCCACTAAAAATAAGGGTCAGATAAAACTGAGTTGTCCATGCATGAATATAAGGCTGCAATATGTATTATTATGCAGGAACTTGGTTTTCTTCCTGTATGTTTTTTCTTTTGGTATTTGGTATTCTATTTTTTACATTTTCTTTGTTGTTCTCATTTATATACACATACATACACACACATATACATACACACTATATTGTATTATATAACTTCAAACAGCATCAATTTTCACTTTTATAGACAACTGAAGAGCAACTTGAATAAGTACAACTACCATCATGGAGCACACTGCATATATATAGTTTTATTAAAGTATGTTTACAGTCTTATTTGTCTGAGACCGTTAAGTTAGTGAGGAGAAATAGAGAGAACAACCCTGAACTCACAACATGATTTTAATGATGGAGGATTTAGGAGGATGTTGGCTTTCTGGTTTTGTGCTCCAGTGGGAAATTCCAAACCACACATTGTGGGGATCTTAAGCCTCCAGATCTTAATGTCATCTAATTGAACCCAATTTTGTTTGCTCATTTAAAAAAAGGGCAAAAAAACCACGCAAATACATAGTTACATGCAGTATTTTTTTTCAAATCCTGACACCTTTCCAGGAATATCCCAGCCAACTCTGACTACAGGGTATGTGAGATGTTTCCCCAGCTCATTACCAGAATAATTGTACAACAACGCCCTAGAAAAGCATGCATCAAGCTAATGAACACACTTAGCCTCACGTGACCACAGTTCTCCACACAGAACATTCATCATTTCATCAAGGAAAACATAAACAAATGAGCAATGCTGACTCTGAAGATTACCAGTGTGGCCAAGAGCAATTATCACACAGGAACACTAATTACACTTTATATGTGATTATGCAGCATTATACAAAGAAAAAACATTAGAAACAAAACAAAGAATGCAGCTGAAATCAGAGGAGTGAATACACAGTGTAACCTCAGTGCTGCATCCTGTGACATGTGAAGTCGCTGCCTCTTAATTATTTCTTTATTTATTCCCCTGGGATGTAAAGATGCGAGCTTGTGTTTGAATGTATGTGAGAGAGTGTGATGGAGGAGCATTATCTCCAAAGGTCCTTTGGGAATTTGTGGAATAAATTCAATTTTAAAAGAAATACATTCCTCAAAAACTCTCATCTCAACATCATATAGAGAACGCCCTGAAGCCATAATGCTTTATGTGATATGAGATATTATAGAGATGTAGGAAATAAATAAACATTTTGGCAAACATTTGTTTTCCTGGGAACACTTCAGATTACAGTCCGCAAATAAACGTGTAATCATTCAGTATATACAGGGTATAAACAAGATTCTTATAATAATACTTAAAAAATTAAATACTGGGTACCCAACACAAATATGTCAATACAGGGAAGACGACAGCAGGTTAGGGAATAAGGGGGAAATAGTAAAAGTACAGTAAAATGATTACTGGATAGCAAGCACTGACAAATGGGGGGAAGTTACAAGAAGGTTAATATTGCAATAAAATGAGCTATGGTATCGTTTATTTTCAAATGTTGACATATTTACAAAAACAAAACATTTTTACCAACATAATTACTATGTAAAGCATTTTAAATCAGTAATGTACAGCACACATGCAGTACAGAACAATAATGGGATCAGTAGGATCAAAACTGATGTCAGAGAAGGACGTAGACAAGCTTTTATGTCCCGCCAGCCATAAATTCAGCCAATCAATTTTCTTAATGTTTCACCGACTGTTTTTTTAAATGCACGGATGAGTAATGGCAATATAATGGTTGTTACTTTTTAGTGACGGCACGCTACAATCAAGACAAAGCAAGAAAGAGAAAGATGTCTTATTACAGTGGTTAGTATGCTTAAAGTACTGTCTTGTAATTCCATGTGGGTTGATTGCCTTTAGATGTATGACACTTGAATAAAAAATATCAATGAAACAATTCAATAATTTATTTTAAGTCCCGTGTTTGCAGGCTGTTAAATAAAGTGCCCCCTCTTCTCTGCACTGTAATGTAAGTGTAGTTACGGGGTATGCAGACTGTAAATCAAAGTGGTTATTTTTTTGCCCCTCTTATTCCTTGTACTTATTTCCTTATACTTACTGGTAACCAGTAAAAATTTTATTCACATGTATACAATAAGTAATGAGTAAGTAATTTGCAGGCTCTAATCTAATCTGTACTAATTACAGCTGCCCGTGATAAAAAAGGATGATTTTTTTCCCTCTCTAGTTAGTTAGATTAGTTGTTGTTGTTGGTTGTTGTTGATGCAGTACAGTTGCCCTGTGTGGACTCAGCATTTTATTCTACTGCCAGCTCTGTGTGCAGTTATGGTTTGTTTCCCCCCTCGTTTTTTTTTTTTTCTTCATTTCACAGCTGTGTGATTAACTTTCAAGGGCATTTCTGCCCCAATTAATTTCTGTTCCACCACAATGTTGCCGGCAAAGCACCTAAATAAAGCGTTCCTGAACGCATAAGGTAAAGGTCAGATAACTCGTATACATAGCCTGCATTCGAAAGTATTTTAATCCCTTCATCTCTGTTTACACCTTCCTGCTAATTGAAAGTAAAAGCAGTTGGCTGCAGCTCCACTGATGATAAAAAAGATCCCACCTACATGAGCTCCCACTGAATCACTATACATAAAATGGACAAGACTTTTGTTATGAAATGTATGTAACCAACTGTCATTCTCTGTAACAAATGAATGCACAAATGAACCCCCACACTTTCATAAATATTAATATGGATTTTCATCCACACACTAATAAGATTTTTAAGATACAAAAACTAAAAAAGGTTTTTAAGATTGCGGCCGGGCCCTAAAGGGGTTTGTACTGTAGACTGATCTATATATATGTCTATTCAAACACCCACTCACAACACAGAGGGAACCAGCGCTGTGCAATGGACCAACACAAAACCTAAAACCCCCTCAATTTATCAAAGTGGCCCCGCAAATCAATATGGATTACTTTGGGAGAAAGCATAGCTCATGTGGCACTGCATTTCCATTACCACACAACAATATTGGCCTTTTGGGACTCTGCGGTAATTTTGTCTATTGATCAAATCACAGGCAAAGATCAGATAGCTGTGTCTTTGTTTAGGCGGTAACTCAAATACAGAGAAAAGGCAAAACCATCATCTCTGTGTGGATAATAGCACAACTGAACTCTGAACAAACAAACCCTGATCACACAATCACATCCCTGTAGAGGTCAGACCATTCACCAGACCCACGTAACGTATTGTCAAATAAGAAAGGGATTATCCCTGTAATCCAAATGGTGAACACCTTCGCCACAGCAGTGGGTGTGACCTTGTCTGATGTCAGTGCAGCCGCCACTCTGCAGTGATGAGAAATCTTTTCCGGCTTCAAACCATCTGTGAAATTCAGATAAGCCTCGCGATCCAGATATGTACAGTTCAAGCCTCAGAGGAATATTTGACATGTTGGGAAGTTTGCCCGCAGAATTAGTTAAGATTGACATCAATCTCATATCTGTGTGCTCATTATGAAGCTACAGCCAGCAGCCAGTTAGCTTAGCTTAGCACAAAGATTGGACTGCAACCCTAGCTCAGTCGGAAAGTGATAAAATCTACCTAAAATCTTATCTAAAGCTCACTAACTAACGTTAGGCAAGGCAAGTTTATTTATATAGCACCTTTCATACACGGATGCAATTCAAAGTGCTGTACAGAGAAAAGGACAAAAAAAAAGCAATAGTTAGAACTATATAATCATAATTCAAACAAAAGGAAATGAATATATATATAAAGGCAGTTTTAAAAGATAAAAGGATAAAAAGAAAGCAATAGTTAAAACTAATC
>JAVQJD010076731.1:0-14683 GCA_036023655.1 Nannoperca australis
TGTGTGTGTGTGTGTGTGTGTGTGTGTGTGTCCACCTGTTCTGTCCATCATGGGGGGGGACAGCTGCGGAGCCTGTTTGGCGTCAGGCTGCCATTGAGCAACATCCATCACGGGCGCTACCCAGCTGGTACACAAATGAACACATACATGGAGGCAAATGCATTCACATCTATCACCAGCTGTGGAAAGTGCCTACTGTAAATAATATACACAGTGCTCACAATACTCACACACATCCCACAGTTTTCCATAACCCATATTTGCTATTCAGGCTCTCATGCCAGTTTGTTACTAAGTCTGTTTAGATTGTAGACTAGCTAATTAGTGAATTTTAAATGGTGCAACCTGACTGACTGTCTAGACATTTTGGAGGTGGGACATCCTGCTAGAATAAAGTGATAGAAGGAGATTTTTCCACGCAGTTGACTGATGGATAAACAGTCCAACCTTAGCAAAGTGGAAGAGGTTTCATTAGACAAGGTGTCAGGGTGTTTACAGCCCACTGTGGGTTTACCTGATTTTAATAGGGGGTAAAATAAATGTGTGTATTTGTACTTGTGTGTGCTTTTAGAACAGAAAGCCCCCGCCTCGGCAGCTCGTGACTTTGTGTGTAATTACTCCCACACCTCCTGCCCTCCCTCCTTTCCTTGCTACCTTTACCTGCAGTAGTTTAGCTTTTTCCTTCCTCCTTCCTTCTTTGCTTTTCTCATCTTTTAGTATTTTTTTTTTTTTGACAGTCATCATTCTTCCCAGTCTGTCGTCACTTTCCCCTTCCTTACATCCCTTCCTTTTTCCTTCTCTCATACTCGGTCCCTCATAGCCCCAGGTCTGTCCTTCAGTCGGTGAGGTATGTGCTTGAACCCAACTAGGACCACTCGCTATTAAATCTAATTTATGAACACTTTTGATGGCTACTATATAAACTTGAATGTTCTTGAACATTTTCTGTCTTTTACATATTTTCTTTACAAACTTCACCCATGTCCAGATTTCTGTCCCTCGTGGGTGGGAGTGCAGACCAGATCGGGAGTGCAGGCCTGCGACTGTGTGTGGAGAGCAAGGTTAGGACCAGC
The DNA here is from genome assembly GCA_036023655.1 of Nannoperca australis. Taxonomy (NCBI): domain Eukaryota; kingdom Metazoa; phylum Chordata; class Actinopteri; order Centrarchiformes; family Percichthyidae; genus Nannoperca; species Nannoperca australis. The sequence goes on from JAVQJD010076731.1 coordinate 1,074, forward strand.
AGTGTCGAGGAACTGGCCAGGACAGTGGACACCACACATGAGACCCTCAAACTCATCATAGATGATCTCACGCAGCCCCCTGGGTTTGACATACGACAAAGTAAGACTCCTGCTGATCACAGTCGCGCCAAAATATTGATATCAAGTCGAACATTGTGGAATAACACAAACACAAAATACAGCATAGCTATCCATGTAAACTCAGCTTTTACGCAGATTTTACGCAGACTTTGGTTTATATTTCAGATTGTGAGAGGGATTGAATGCTTTTTATTTATTAATAGGAACCACAGTTAAACTCTTTTTTTAAAGTATTTCCCCTTGGTCATACATCCATTACTGAATATGTGTTTCTGCAAAAATACTGAACACAAAACTATCAGTGTTTTCAGTCATATAAAGATTTCATAGACTGCACATTTCTGCAACGTCTAAGTCTCTCATCTTTCCTTCATAATGTCCTTTATAGGTCCCTACTGACTGATAGAAAGTTTCACTTGTATTTGTCCAGTTCTTCGACTGGTTTGCTAGTTAAAACACACACTGACTTTTGCCTTTATTATAATAGGGCATGTCTTGGCAATGTAACTTGATAGGATCTGACAGTGCTGTGGCTTCCTCCCTGTAGCCCAACAACACAAGCAGTATGTTTCTGACAGGGTGTGATCGGTCCAGCAGACTGTGTTGTTGGACACAATATCCTAACAGACACACATACAAACACAAAGTACACAAAGATCTCGAACTCTTGAGTTCAGTCACACATAAACATTCCAACAAAATCATACACAGTCATAAACGTTACAATTTTCAATTGTTCAAATTCTCTTGATATGAATTTTATCTCTCTTAATTTTTCTCTTCTTTTTCTTGTCAAAATTTTTAAAAAGGGCTTTTTGAAATACAAAAGCAGTTGGCTCAAAGCCATGTATTGTAGATAAATCTGGTTTAGGTTGTTTTTAACAAGCTTATCCAGTGCTAATAGGTAATATAACTAAAAGTCCATTTGCTTCAAATTCTAATTAAGACCCACTATTTGAAAACAGTGAGACATTATTGACTGAAGGTATAGTTGCTATTACTGTGCTTTTGTACTGTGCTTTTGTACATAGTTAATTAACCTTGTCCTACGATATAAAGAAACAAGGACAATGCTACGTGGCCTTTTGTCCTTAAGTGATAAATAAACTTAGGATTATAAAATATTTTTTACATTTAATTTGGTCAGACTGGTCAGTTTAATACAAAAACATTTCTGTGCCTTATTACCAGGCGCTCCTTTTTCATACAGTTTCGTGTGGAGAGGAGAAAAGTCGAGCCTGGATACCCAGTCAGTACTAGCTAACTCTTCTTAAAATTAAGGAACGCAGCTTCAAGGTTCATTCTCAGGTTGGCCCTATTCGGTTGCAGCACACTACGCTTGGCCTCCTTACCAGTGCTCAGCTGAATAAACAGATGGGCCGAGGCTACCGCATGAAATCAGTGCTGCGTGGAGGATAATTGGAGCAGACTATTTCCTGGGGCGCGAGCCTTCCTTGTTTGTGTTAATGCTACAGAAAGGAAAAAGATCTGTCATGAACAGGCCAAGTGGAAAGCGAATCAAATGCTGAGAAATGTGGAAGTATGCAGACACAAGTATTGGGTTGCTGCTTGAAATGTAATATCTTTGTCATTTCTGCCCCGCCCCTTGCTTTCCTGCATCCCCCCTTTCCCGTCTCTCCTCGTAAACATTTGTGCCAGCTGCAACCTGTACCTGATTTTGTCATAGATCTCTCTCCCTTACTTCCATCTAGCCACCTCATCCTTTTGATATTCTCTCTCTTTTTTGCCATCCCCAGATTTTGGGCAGGCGGACTTTAAGCGGGGCATTGTGTCGATGAGTGATCTGCGGGTGGGTGCGGTGCTGACAGGCCGGGTGGACAACACAACTCTGTTCGGGGCTTTTGTAGATGTCGGTGTTGGCCGCTCGGGTCTCATCCACAAGAGCAAGATCACCCTGGACAAACTGCCTGTCAGCCAGCGCTGCCGTGGCCTCGCTCTGGGACCTGGGGAACGGGTGGAGGTCCGGGTCCTGAATGTGGACCCTCAGAGGGGACGGATCGGCCTGGACCTGATCAGGGTCCTGCAATAGAGTCACTTAGTTCCCATAATTAATATTCTATACTTTGGTTGGATTTATGACAGGAAATGACACACAAAGCTGCTGAGAGGCATGATGGTCGCAGTGATTGTGGATGAGAACTGATTCTTATAAGTAGACAAACAGAGCTGAACAAGGCCTTTCTTCTTAAAACAATCCAACTCAGAACAGCTGTCCAGTGAAATCAAATCAAATCAAACGTCTTTACAGTTTTGTTAAAAGCTGATTTTCTTTCCCTCTTTTGTTATGCTGTACTCACATCTCAGCCTGTGTATATGTTCCCAGTGTATCACTGTGAGTGGTACTTTGCTTCGGATTGAACACTAAACCTGATGTCTGTCAACTTCCTGCAGTCTACTGATCATTAGAGGAGACTAAGTTATTACTCGTTATTGAGATGGGACTCAATTATCCCAATTATTTGCACTTTCTTCAGTAGTGCCGTTACATTGTTTATTTTCTATTAATAAAATGTTCATATTTTTTACACAATATACTTATTCATGTTCAACTCTTATGGATATTTTTTCTTTTGTACTGCTCTGAATAGTTTAAGACAAATCGTTGTATCTTTGTTATTCAAAGCAGACTTTGTTTTCTCTGTTTGTGGACACTTGAACAAACCAACTGAAAGACTCGACATGAAATCTTCGAAGTTGTAAAAAGATTTTATTTGTAGATGAGGATTTGACATAAAAAAATTCCTTTATACCTTGTGCTTTTCTACGTTTCGTCAAAATGAAGAATTCAGCAAATGACGGTGCTCTGCAGTGTGGACTGATTTACATCGGAGAGGAGGGGCGTGGACGAGAAAGCCAAAGAGGGAGGATGGCATGAAGCAGGGAGAAAAGGAAGGTGGGAGAAATAGAGGAGTTAAGTGATGTGTTAAGTGATCGAAAGAGGAAAGAAGACACCAGTTAAAGAACAAGTTTTTCTTCCAGACTGGAGGGGGGATGGAGCGGAGACAGGGATAGGAGGAGGAGGAGGAGGAGGAGGAGGGAGTGTTTCTATCTCCCAGACTGCAGTAAAGCCTGAAGGCTTTTTAGGCATGGTCCCAGACACAATTATCGCAGGACGCACACACAAACACGCACTAATCAGCTGCTCCAAAATTAATCCCAGACTCCCCATCCACATTATCTAATTTGTTTGTTTTTATGAAACCGGAATAAATAAATAAAAAAATACATAAAATATGGTTCTGTGTAAGCCCGAGGTCCCCTGTGCTAAACCTTATACTGAATGCAGAATACCTAATCACTTAGTGCTGCTGCTTCACCATCTCCCCTTTGGGGAACACATAGAATATATTCTAGACACACAAACACAAAGAGACCTTCGATCAAGATTAATCAGAAGTGGCTGTGATGATCTGAGAAAACTATACACATACAGACTAGATCCACATGCTGTATTTCATTGTCTTTCTTTGAGAACTCTTTTTTTTTTTTTTAAAGGAAATCCATTTTCTAACAAAGGTGCCTTCTTATATTTGACGTTAACTCCCTTTGTCGTTGTGTTATCTTCTGTTTGTTTTGATCTCATCTACTGTAGCTCTCTTGCCTTGATTTTTCTAGTGTTTTTGTCTTGGGGAACGCATGTGTTTGTACAAGTAGACACAGCTCCCCCCAGCATCATTCCTGCTTTTCCCGCCCTTAATTTTCCTCCCTCTACTAAACGTGAGCACACAGATGGGACAGGCAATCTGGCAGCCAGCTACTGCTGCCCCTCAAACACTGACCAGTAATGAGCCTGTGATAAGAAGAAGAGTGACTGCGGGTGTAGTTGTGTAGTTCTCTGTAGTGCTCTGCTGCAATGGTTCACAGCTGTTCACAGCGGCTCAGGTGGGCCTTGAGGTTTTGGTGAATTAAGAAAATTGATGGTAAGCAAGGAATCAAATGAATGTCACACTTTCGCTCATGAAACATCTTGGCTATGTTGTTTCATAAGTCCTAGGCTATTTAGAGTCCAGCTAACAATGAAAAACATCCCAAGTGGTCATGCGGGGCTCTCTTTCATCATCTTTTGTTCAAGGTCCAGACATGGAGACACAGGTGGATAGAAAAGCATCAACTTTTTTCACACAGTATCAGAGAGAAGGCCTCTCACAGCCAGCAAATACATCCTGCTAAGCGAACATTGAGTAGAGAATAGCTTGCGATGGTTAGCGCTGGTTTCTCCTTCCAACAGAAAATAACTCCAGGTTAGCGGTGTGACCACTGACATCAATACGTCTCCCTCTGGCTACAGATGTTAGTTCTGTGAGAAAATTTTTTTCTGTGGTTTTCATACTGACAGTGTTACCTAAGATGGTACTCTCATGTTGACTCGCAACATCTGGGTACAGACTCAAATGGGCATTTCACTTCACTGAAATGCATTGCTTAGGAAACTTTCCTGGATGTAGCTTCCATGATTTGTGGCCTTGCAGAACAGTAAGCTGCAACTCGCTATACTGTTCAAAAGTCTTGTTTGTATACTTCTAACGTAAGTTTGCTTTGCACATGGCTGCATTGCTAAAGAAATTCTTTTTTATTCATTTATTTGTTAAATTTGAATTTAATCTCTGAAGCCCTTCATATAAATCCATGTGGACACATTTTTTGATAAACTGATAGCTTGATAAACTGTATGTTGTTACTTTGACTAAAAATCATTTTTGGAAGAAGCAAAAAAGGAGAAATTGTTTTTGAACTGCAACAATCAGATGATTAATTGATTAGTCAATCAAAACAGAAAAATAATCAGTTATTTCTCATAACTGATTAATCATTTCAGTAATTCCTCAAGCAAACACTACCTGGCTCCAACTTAACATTATGTCATTATAACCCATACACTAACAGTACATGTGTGAGCATATTAGTGGTAAAATCCATCTCTCTCATATTCTTGTTTTCCTTTGTTGGGTGACATACTGAAACATCCCCGATCTTCAGAGGGTGAGAAAGACATTTGGCATCACTGGTGAAAAACAGGAGTAAAGAATAAGCAGAAGGGCAGCGGAGAGATGGATGAATGGAGGTAGGAGAGAGAGGGATGGAATGAGACAGGAAATGAAAGGCTTTCTCCGGTTTCACTCCTCGTGACCTCATCAGTGTGATCATGGGTTTTATGAGCTTTCCCTCTCGACGCCCACACACCACCTCACACGTGCCAGGACACACACACACACACACACACACGTCAGGCCGTATATTTCATTCTCTGGCTCAGAGACAAACATACCGTACATGTGTTTTTGTCTCTCTGCCTGTTCTTTTTCTCACACTCTCCGTCAACCTTTCACGTGCTTCATCACACACCAGGACGCTCAAAAAAGCCGACACTCACTTAGAGCCACAGACACATAAATACTGACAGAGAGAAGAAAATTTGTCTTTATTACTGATTGCATTAGCTGTTGCATGATTTTCCCCCTCCTTTCCTCTTGCCTTTCTTTCCTCCAGGTTATCTTTATGTGCTGATATTCATTTCTCAACTCTTTGCTAACCATTTTTAAAACTACTATGTCACTTACAATTTCCAGTCTCCAGCAGCTTTGCCACTTATCTCCACAAAGTGGGTAATGCCTTAAGACTGTGTGTTTGTTTTATTAAGTCTTCTTGGATGTGGAGTGGAAAGGCAGGGGAAGGGAACCAGAGGACAGGGTATGTCAAGAGAAAGTTCCCCTTAGCAGTGATTCCTGCCTGGGTAAATATTTTCATAGGTGCCAGGTGTTCATCAACCATCCTCCACACTTCCATAAACGGAATATAGGAAATTATGTTTGGATTAACCTTGTATTTATAGACCATTTTACATACAGGAGACACACACACAGTAAAGGAAAAAGAGAAAGAAATAATAGATCAATCACGAGAGAAAGTGAGACTGCAACAGGTGGAGACAAAAAAGATTAGCGTAAGTTTCCAGTTGCCAGGTATACCAGTGTCAACAAGAAGATTGACAGAGAGGTTTTTTTCAGGTTTTGATGACCTACTTTAGCAGCATCAGCCAGAACGCTATATTCATAGCAGCTGATTTTGTTCTTGTTTTAATGGACCACACATACACTAATAAATTGGAGCATCGCTTGAGAACAAAACAATAGACAGCGGCGGACCACCAACATGTAAACCAGGCAGGTGTAGTTTGACTGGAAACTATATCCAAAACCTTTTTCCCCCTATGTGCATCAAGATGAGCCCAATTTTAAAATATGTTTACCTCACTGTGATCTTTATGTATGGTAATATTAAACCAGGGATTTCTGTGGCACTAGAAAACTGAATTGGCAACCCGAACAAATGAATGGAGCTGATGGTGGAAACAAAGATTTTTATAATGACATTGAGAAAAGAAACCGTATGTAATGACTGGAACCCGATCTGCTTAGTAAGGTCAGTATCGGGGCAGAAACCAATCCAACATATCACATGCATCCCAAACAATACTAGAAATATTAACTCTGTAATCTTGTGTTTTGTAAAAAAAAAATAAAAAAAAAAGGATTCAGATGCTGTTTCAATAAGTGTAGTATTTCACTAATAATCGTATGTAAAGTGTAAGAGTTTTAGGCACACTCTACGGAATTGAAGACTGTCATAGAAGTCAGATGCAAAAAGTCAACCACTCATGCTGAACTCCCACTACACACAAACATACACTATACTGAGTAGTAAGTTAATCACACAGATACATCTCTATATACATGGCTCCCTCCAGAGCGGCACAGTAAGATCCGCTCAGGGACAACAAGGCCTCTTCCTGTTCCCAGGTCACGACCGTGCTTGGTGGCTCATAGTGATTGACAGCTGAGTGTTTGGGTTAGGCTGCCATCTCTGGGGGATTTACTATAGGGAAAGCCTTTATACACATCCATATAGATATAGAGATCTCTCTCTCAAACACACACAGGATTATAGTGTCAGAGCCTACACATTCACACAGACACATATACAGATATAGTGTCCAGGCATACCCTCTACATCCTCCCCGCTGACACGTATACAGAGCGTGTATGAGCATATCTCATCAACATATCTCGTGTTCATCCCACAGGGAACCCATTCTGAGACCATAGCAACATTGTGATAGGGGGAGGAAGTAAGTGGGAGTTTAGGGGGAATTCACTTACAGTTAAGTTATGGAATACTTACTCACACTCACTCTCTCACACACACACACACACACACACACACACACACAGTAAACTTCTCTTTTTGCATGTCTGATTTGTGATTTTTCTTTTGTACCAGCCGGTCTTACATTACAGTATCTCCAGTATTCTGTTGTTATCAGTTAAAGAGTCAAAAACCATTACTTACAATATTTTAAATGTCTTTTATTCGAACATTTGAATTTTTCCACCATAATAGTAGAATGATAAGTTAAAATAAGTATATAATTTTATACATTAAAAAAAGTGTTTGTCTGGTCAATGGAGAGCTATTAAGCAAGAGTTGAGTCTGTGTTATCACATTGTTTTTGACGGACGGTGAACACGAAGCATTACAAAGTCATCATGGGAATTCATTAACATGCATGCAGTGCTAAAATGTTTTTTATGTTTTAAAAACCATCTGTGCAAAACAGATAATGCTGTAATGTAATAACCATTAGCACTTCAGACCGGCCAAACCGTGCCTGTTAACACAGCTGCTACTGTATGAGGGGTAACATCTCTAGCCTGTGTAGACCCCTCAGGGCAAAGACAGGGTAAGCTAGCTGTGGCAGTTGTTTGTTTAGCTGTGTGTTTCAGCAAGCCATTAATACTGAAGCCTAATAGTGCTGTCAGTAGCATTAACACACATGGGAGCAATTTCGTTGACACAGATTACACATGGATTTAGGCTACCAAAGTAGTGCTTCCTGAACATGGATTTAACCTGCAGTTATAATCTTAAGGGTGTGGTGCACCTTTTAGGGAATACACATAATAAACCCAGTCAAAGTGATTTAGCAAATTCCCAGTAGCTAAATTTTAAATGCACCTGCAAGAGGAACTTAACACTTTAAGAAGGCTCTCTGAAAAATAATGATGGCAAATCAAGGGCATTTTCACACCGTTTGTAATTAGTTGATTTTGAACCCTGCTGTTTTGCCAAAAGCTTGTTCCCAGTACATGTACCTCTTGGTATACTTCACAAACAACACTTCATATTATGGGTTAAGGTTGTGAAATGTTTCTGTAGCAAACAAAGTGATTTGTAAATTCAATGTGAAAAGTTTTTTTTAAATCTCATTAGATTAACGGTACATAATCCGTTGTCATTCAGGTACTAATCATACACCAGTTACACAGCACACACAGCTGTTATTGACATTTGCTAAACTTGTGACATTTCAGCCTAAATTGCTCTTTGGTGATTAAGATCGTAATGCTGTCCACCCGATCCTGCACTCTAAAGCTTGTAAGTCTGAGTTGAAGACATAAGGAGTCACTGGTGTTCCTCAAAGGATGTTCGAAGCCCTGCTCTTTCACAGATAAAGAACAGCACCACCACCGTGCTGGTTATCTTGCAAATAATCTCTCCTTGTCAATTCTTGTTTTTGTTTTTTTTGCAAGGAAGCTGTAGTGCAACACTGGGACACATTTTCACGTATGATTATTTTCCCAATCCATCATTGATTTCTCAGTTTTTACCTGCCCAGGTGCCATGAAATGAGCCGTTTTCATCTAGTTTTACAGTGAATCCCCCCCATACTGTAGCACGACACAAAACACTCCCTTGCTTCTGAGCACCAGCAGCGCAGAAACATTTTGTTATCTGGTGAGCGATATTTGCCGTGCCCACAGCAGCTGGATTTTATAGGGCATTTTATAAACCCCCACAGGTCTCTGTAGCAAAGCAGAATTCAACACAGTGGGCAGCACACTCTGACAATAGTGGTACAGGAGGAGTACACTTTCACACCAAAAAGCGTGTTGTAACAGGTAAATAAGGGGCTTTCATGAGACTAGATGCATTTCTTTTGATCCACCATACAGGTATAAAGAAGTAGTTCAGTCTGGACTAAAGGTGCAGTAGCAGGCTTCCAGCACGTAGTAGGTCAATTGTTGTTTGTATTAGTTATGACTATTTCACAATGTATCATATCACCTCATTTAGCAATCTGATAGAAATGGTTGTTTCTAAAGTTCAGATTATTCTATCCAAGTTTTAATTGCATCCCAAACAAATTAATATGTGAGCGGCAGCAGACTGAATGGACGGCTCAGAGGTGCAGAGGATAACTGCCAGCAACCTCAGCAGAGGCAGGTTCAGTCCCCCTTGGAGTGGGTGCTGGCTGCAGGTGGGAAGGTGGTGAGAGATCATACTGCTTGTTACAGTACTAGTGACTGACCAAGTGGGTGCTGGCTTTTGGCATCCAGGAGAAGCTCTTCCCTTGTCAAGCACTGCAGTGCAAGTGTTATGGGTAAAAAACGGTAGGGGTTAAAATGAAAGAATACTGTATTTCACTTATACGTGGAACTTCCATAGAGACAGGCTTTTCCAAAAGGTATTATTCAGTTACCTATTTTTAGAGAGTGAACGTGCAAATCCTACCAGGAACGTACCAGATAGAAAACTAGAGCGGAATCACCAAAAAGAATATTCCACAAAGAGTTTGTTTAGCTGTGTGCCCCTGGGGCTATTTCCAGTTGCTTTTGTTTATTTTCTCCCCCTTTTGGTTCCCGTGTAATGGTGGAGAAATATTGAGCAATTTATTTTCCCTCAGGAAAAATTGTGTTGTTGAATGAACCCAGAGAGCTATGCAGATGGATTTTCTTTTATGTCTTCCCCCTCCTCACGTAAATATTGAAATGTACACTATATAGTTCAACAAGGAGGAATGAGATGAGACTATTTTCAGAAGCCCGGCTCAGATTGCTCTCGGTAAGTAAAATCACTAGCCTTCCATCTTCTTGAGCAATTATTCTGCCTCCCACTGTTTCCCAACCAGGCTTGTCCTAGAATTTGATACAGCTGTACAAATGGCTAATATTGTCTATATAGTTATTTGGCTTGTGAGGTGTACTGTACAAGTGAGTACTCACAATTTATAGTGGTAACAATCTCCTAAAGGAAAAAAGTTGAAATATGCTTTTCCTTCCTCTTGAATGGTCTTGAAATAACCTATGGGAGTTGTTTTGTAAGTGCCAATAGTACCAGTACCTCACAATTACTTTGCCACTATTTTGTAATTTCCAAATACTAATCCCATAAGTCCTTGGTCCTAGTAGTAATGTTTTATACAATATCTTGATTGCCTGTGTGTTTTAAACCAGGAACACATTTGCTGAACACTTTGGATCTTTTTCAGACATTTTTAAGTCAAGTCAATCATCCCGACTGGAAGGCTAAGTCTCATCTTCTATTGACATCTCTGGGTTAAACCACTCCAGGACAGTGTTTCCAGCCTGCATGTATTACCTGCATTACCGGGTGGAGCAGCAGTTATGGTGTAGTGTAACAATGGATGGGATGAAGGTTAGAAAAAGTACATGCCGTCTTTGATGTGCTGCAATTTGTAGTTGTCCCAAAGTCGGTCCAGATACTGGATGGCCTTCAAACGTACACACAGTTTCTCGTCTTGCCTCCTGCTTTTTCAGGGGGAGGCTGAGGGAGCAAATCCGTTCCTTTGAAACTGTCACCATACAGAATATCTTAACTGAATTACCACAAGCAAACACATAAACCTTTGGAAACATCAGGACATGAAATGCAAAAGTTAGAAATAAAAACAGTCAAGTTAGACTGTTACAGAAAAATAGTTCTCCTAGGTAGATTGGTTTAATAATTGAATATAGGCAACAGCTTTTGTTGGCTACTGGACAGCTGCATGGATTTTGATCCTTGCTCATACATATTGAAGTTATGTTTGCTTATATGTCAAATCTTTTTTTGCTTGCTCATGAACAAATTTCTTGTTCACTGAAACCCCGTTTTCAACATTACCAGCCGGGTCTGATGTTCTCTATGGTCAGCCAGTAACAACATGAATCTTGTCAAAGCAAAGCAGACTTACAGTCTGATTTTTCAGTTTAGTTCCAATATAAATCTTGCCATGGAAAAGTATGTCAATTCTGCATTTTATTGTACCTCTTAGGCAGATGAAAAATGGCCTACGAATCAGGAAAGGAAAAGAACGCCCCCAACTCACTCACATGTGGATTCATTCCAGTGAAACCTTAGAAGGTAATTAAACATAATGAAGATCTATGCAGAACCAAATAGCCTGTGAGTGCTGGAGAGAGAGCCAGGAAGAGCCTGAGTCAGTCAGAGAGAGAGGTGTAGGTTCAGGAATTGTCTTGTTAGTGTGTGTGTGTGTGTGTGTGTGTCCACCTCACCTGCCTGTGGAAAAAGCCCATGGTTTGGTGTGGTTTCCTGGGAATACACTTCCTCTCTGTTCCATCTGTTCTGCCACACGTCACCCAATCAGTCGCTAACCTGATACTCATGCCGTTCTGCCAGCCAACCAATTGTAGGAGGCATCGCTGGTCATGTGGTACTCCAGAGACAGTTGGCAGCCCATTTGTAATGTACAGTTAACTGTATAATGATATTTGTACTCCGCTGGAAAACCACTAGAGTTTCTGTGTGTGTGTGTGTGCGTGTGCACACTTGATCAGTCCACTCTTGCATTCTTCAGGATTGCTCTGATGTTCTTTGACAGTTCACAGTATGTGTGTTGTGTATGAGTAAGCTATATCACATTGCATTTCTGTCTGCATACTGCGGATGCACTGTAAGTCAGAGTCGCCTGTAGTTGTAATGCAGTCGATGTCCAACAGTAATTCCATGCAGTGATTAGGCTGAATCTGGCCAATGGCACTGTGTCCGTTTCTTCTGGTTTGCACTAAAAATGACCTTAATAAGAACTCTCCTTTAGTGGAGGAGGGCATCAATCCTGAGTCGTGTAAATTAGAACTTGGACCACTGTTGATAGGCTTGTTGGCTGCTGCACAGATTTAAAAAACGGTTCTCCAACCTTAAGGCCACCAGGCCCTCTTTCTTTCTGTCCCACTCGTTGTTGGTTCCAGATCTGTTTGCATAAAATGTGCTTGATTCTCACATCTGAGTGTTTATAATCAAGACTTTGGCCATGTTGCCCTAATCTAACTGCCAGTTGTTTCACCCACCATTTCCTAAGCAAGCAGGTTGCGATTGCAGTGGAGCAGCGTGATTCGTTGTTAATGGTTTTCTAACGGCCTCAGTGACAGTTCTCAGGCTGCCGCTGTGGTGTTCTTTGAAGAGCAGAACCGTGTAAAGTGGCCAATGTGGAGGTATTTGTTTGTTGTCTCCCGGCGTTCTAATATGTGATGATAAAGACTTTGAGAGTCTGGAAATATTTGGTTTAGGTACCTTGAAAGTGCATGAATTTTACTCTTACAAAGCTGTACGAACCCTTTTCTGCTCACTATAGAGTGATCTACTGAGAGTCTATTATATAGGAAGCAGTGAATGAGTTTTTTTTTAATCATTCTAATTGTTTCATCATAAAAACTCCTTTTTTACGTATGTGAATTTAGCTCAAATGATATGATAAAAAATAAAAGGTTGCACCTCTGTGATGGTTTTAAAAAGCTTTAAAGGCGGTTGCTAGTGGAAGCATTTTGTCAGTGTGCTTCAGACCATCTAGGGTTGACCAGATAAACACCTCTTTGTGTGCACATTTTCAATACTGGCTCTTTAGCTCAGAAGCCACTGGCGCTCGCGGGGCATATTGAGTAGATTTCAGCCGCGTATCAACCAACTCTCCTCAGACGTGAAAATGATTGTTTAGACAGGCATTGAAAGGACTGTATTTTAGTGTGCATGTGTGAGGACATGGGGGAAATAGATTTTCTCACACCAGTGGTATTTATGATGGGTGAGTAAAGAGGCGAGAGAGAGAGAGAGAGAGAGGGTTGAAAAGAGAGTGATGAATGAGAAGCAGTTTTAGTCATCACGCTTTATCTCCTGAGCCTCTTTGTGTGTTGCGGTCGGTTCATCTAGAGCCAAGTGGGGATGTAGAGGTGGTCTATGTGTGTGTGTGTGTGTCTGTGTGCATGCACGTGTGTTGGTCTTTGCAAGTGCTTCTGGTAATGTGCTTCTTTGTGTGTGTGTGTGTCTGCGTGTGCTTGTGTGGTATTGCTGACGGAGAACAGCTTAGAGAGGGCAAGCCAGCCATGTAGAGGCTGCCAGAATCCTGCACACAAACACTCCAACAGGAACCATCATTATTAATTCTTTAGTGAGAAGCCATCCTGATGTGGGGCCAATTTAGAACCACCACTACACATAAATCTATCCCAGAAGTCTCTGCTTCTGTCTGGCCAGCTGGCAGGTAGTGTTGGAGGCGTTGGAATGAGGAGAGAAATCCAGTTGCCTCTCCCCATTTGTGCTGGCCTGCAGAGAAAAGGGTCCCAACTCTCTTTCTCTCGCTCTCTCTCGCTCTCTCTCTCTCTCTCTCTCTCTCTCTCTCTCTCTCTCTCTCTCTCTCTCTCTCTCTCTCTCTCTCA